>DVZW01000102.1:0-13087 GCA_018237805.1 Mesosemia grandis
CTCTACATATTTTCATACCTCTGTGTGAACAATTTACTTTATTGAAATAGCAACGGTTGTACAGTATTGACTAAATTTCAGTTTACTAAATTTTGTGTACGGAACGTTGTGAAAAAGTTTGATATTTAAATTAATTACTTAAAATACGCATGGCTGCCATTTATTAATTAATCAAAATACTACCTAGTTACAACCCGTTTGAGTCAACTCCGCACCTACGACGCGTTAAACGTTAAACGTGGTCTCAAAAAAAAACAAACGTTAAACATGGTAAAAAGAAGCAATCATAAACGTAACACAAAGTTTTTGAAATCACGGAGATGTTAGCATCCTTTATATGGAATGATAAGTCAAGAAGTAAATTGACGGACGGCTACGCAAACGCGGGAAGTTATGTAGCAACGGCGCGTCAATATTGAAAGCCATGGAATCCCAGCAAGGTGCGGATTCAGCTCGGTCAGATTGTACTTTCAACTATTTTGATAGGGTACGATCTTTTCACCATATCAAACATATTGCAATCACATCCTGTGAAATATCCGAACTAGGGTCGAACTCAGTGGCTGCGGTACAAGAAACACTACTACTAGAGCCAGACGGCTATTTGTAAAATTTGACGTGTGTTGTCAGTCCTGGAGATATTGACTTTTGTCGCAGTATGGTTAGTGTAAACGTTTGTTTTCGAGACACGTTTAAAAAGTTAAGTAAAATTTCCTTTTTGCTATCAATGTTTCTTTTTATTTAGCTGTAGCTGGTAATTAGGAAGCAGTCAGTGTACATTTGGATACGTGAGAAAATTGTGAGATTAGAGAAAGCGACAACTTTCATACATATTTGTTACGCCTCGATAGAGACATCTTTAATAAGAGTGTGAGGACTTTAGGGAATCTTCATATCATCACGCGTGTGATCCCCGGATGGGGTAGGCAAAGCTTGGAGGCTGAGATCAGTAGTCCACCATTGGCCATTGTTCAGATTTTACTTGCGTAATACTTCGAGCAATCTAACTCAGTAAAAAAGTTGAAGTACATGCTCAGCTCAAGCAGACTCTTAATAGTTCTCCATTAGTATTATTATTTCATAAAATGGTCGCTTCGTTGGCATAGCGGTATCGGTGTAGGTATAAGATGGACGTGGTCCTTGGTCCTGGGTTCAAGTCAATTAGTTTTATTAGTTTTTTCTGAAAAACTTATTAACTGGGATTGTATGTGCCCAATATGGCGACAGGCTTGTCACCTGTTACATCGTGGACGTATTGCATCGGCTCATCGTAGGTGTTACATACAAGTCCCTTCGTCGCGGGTAATAGGTGAAAAGATATTTATTTTATTAAAATTGACGTTACGTTTCCAAAATGTAAAGGTTCAAAATTATTACATTGGTAATTTAGAAATTATTTCAATGCATCCGTATAGTTGACTCATACTCACGATACAAGAAAATAATTAGCTTAGTTCGTGGTTAAATAAATTCATGTAATTTAATCCACATCTAAAAATAGAGGCTAGTGTCCCATTATTATAATAGGTGACAAATCTATCGTCAAATCAGACACAAACTAATAATTACTGGCCATTCAATGAAAAATGATGTTTGTAGAGTCTGTATCACAGTGACATAGAATAAATGGAAAGCCAGCTTCAAACTTACAGCCATAAGTAGCCTATGGATCTATCTAACCAAGGACAATAAAAGGTATACAAATGATTAATTTACTCAGGTCTGATCACCTCGTTGGTCGAGTGGTTAGTGTATTCGCCTAACTACTGCGCCAATCGACGAGGCTTGGATGGAACAGGCATTTGTGTGATGAACATAAATATCTGTATTTCTGTTTTAGATTAAAGTATTATCGTTGACTACCCATTTCACAAGCAAATAATTTGCTTGTTTTGGGGTTAAGTCAATTCGTGTAATTAGTGGTAAATATTTATTATTTATTAATAACTGGAAAAACTATTAATAAACTAATGAATGCTCGATTCGGGAATAAACCTGGAACTCTGACATGCACAGATGAAAAATAAATTTTAGGGAAATTTTAAATACTTAACCAGTGACTGTCCCGTGGCAAATACATAGCCTGTGTAACGCACCGATAAATGTATGTACCTTTATATTGGTGGTGGTAAAGTAAGTTTCTGGGATAAGCGCGTCCAAACAAACAAACTCTTCAGATTATTTTAGTGCATAGAATTTATATATTAGTATAATGTTTTCAGTACGTAGATTTCTCTCAGAACTATACTGGAGTGGGGTGCGGCTGAAATAAGAATATTGATGAAATATTTTGTATGGAGGCACCTCCATAAAAGTTTTGTTATGAGTCACTACGACATTCGTAGTTCTGCCATCAGTTTGCAGGGTTTTTATTATACATCGACTGTCAGTCCACTATTTAATAACAAAATACAATTTATTTATTGTAAATTATGTTGTTCATAAGGTAAACCGAATGGCACAGCGGTGAGGGAAGTTATTAGTACATATATAGATCAAAGAGAAAGTAACGTGGTGCTCCTGAATTGGGAATATTTAGCTTCAGTTATACGCCCAGGCTTTGCCGACTCTTATACCCATTGGGCAGTGCCCAACGCTTTAGAGGTAAACAGTTTTACATTGTATTTCTATTACCAACCTTATTACCGACGCACTTTATTACCACAGCGGTAGGCAGAGGGGGAATTAGTACTCTCACGGGCCGTCAGTATTACTCCCGGTTAGCTGATTATATGTGACAGGTGGCGACATCGGGTAGTTAAGTTTTTCAGAAACATGAACAAAATTAAAAAAAAAAATGCAAACAATACTACATACTACCTGTACAGAAGGTAGGTTAAGAAATTGACAAAATGTTGGACAAGAGCTGATGGTGTACAAACTGTTTGACCGATTGTTATTAAACATATCTTAGAATCACTATAAGAAACTGGATTTTGTATGAAAAAAAAACCGCATCGAAATCGATTCATCCGTTTGAGAGCTACGATGCTACACCCAGACACTCTCTCCCTCTTTCTCTCACACACAAGCACTGACGTGAAACCCTTACAACACCCCTTTTTTGCGTCGGCGGTTATAAATGGAAGACCTATTAAACTAATTATTGTAACCTAACGCGTGACCTGTAAATTGAATCTACGATCAAACTGGTAGCGTAAGACCAACGAATAGACATTATTAAATGATCCCATCGGGTCCTTTGCGGGGTAAGCACTAACAATAACAATAAAAAAACAAGCAAAATTTGTTTTTTAATAATTAACGATACATGTTAGTCTTCCGAAGGAAAATTCATGTCAGGCGTATTACCTCCCGGTTTAAGTCTGATCGGATAAAAAGTCTACCGATTTTATACAAAGAGTTATACTAACCATATTTAAGTGTGTGTTTATTTATGTAAATTTATGATTCTAGCTTGGAATAACATTTGCTGACACGCTCAGAAACCTTTCCACGGCAGGTCTGGATATAAACAGAATTCATTTAATTGGTCACTCTCTTGGCGCTCATATTTTTGGCATTACCGGCAGCAATATGAGGAGAAAAGGAATTGTTTTGCCCTGGTATTTTTTATAATATATTTTTTTATCAGACATTTGGCTATTAGTCCTCGGCCAACACATAGGCTGTTAATTATACGGAGGCTTCTCAAGTGTAAACAAAGTTGCGGACATAGCTAGTAATTTAATAAAAGTGTAGGTATGTTTTAGGATTACTGGCCTAGATCCCGCTGGAATTGGATTTACAAACAAGCCTGCATTTCTCCGACTGAATCAGGATTCTGCTAAATTCGTAAACGTTATACACACGGACCCGGATAAATATGGAATGAAGATGACAATGGGAACTGTGGACTTCTGGCCGAATTTCCGACACATTAGGTCAGTTCAACAACCGGGTTGTAAAACGGGGAAAACGCAGCGGTTTTCAACTGAAGGTAAGAGTAGACATTGTTTCTTTAATTCGAGTCGTGTGGTGCCGGCCTAGAATGTCACTTGAGGTGGGTGGCGTAAAATGCGACCCTCGATACTATCCTGATGATGGGTAGCCGTGTTAATATGCGTATTTTAGACCATACAGCGGCAATTTTTTTTACACTATTCTTCTGAAAAGGTAGTACTTAGAATCAGTCGTTTACCATAATACATTTTTAACTTCTTTAGGTGCGTTGAGCATCTTTTGGGTGATCATTTTTTGGTTTGGCTTCTTAGAACTCGCATCATCGTCACTGAACGCTTTCCATGAACTATATGTATACTGTGTATATTAAACAAATCGCGTTCTCTGTATGGTCGCTTGGCTGAGACGCGTGCGCCTGCGGGGCAATGTAGGCGATGTGGGACGTTACGGTCTCGGAGGGATCGAAAGCTTTAAAGCTGACAATTATATTTGGCCGAAATATAATGCTTAAAATACAGTTTGAAGTCTGTAGGCTGTCCTCACGGTTGCCTCAGATTTCAATCCTCCCTATTTTAATGTCATTGAAAGTAGGACATATAACTCGACACGTAGACTTTTTTACGGGGTGAATTTTTTCCGATTATATCTACAAGAATTTTCTTTTTCTGTATAATTAAGTATGTGGTTGTACAAGCCAAATCTAAATAACTACTGAGTACTGTATTTGCCACTCTTCTCTTCAGTTACCTGAAAAAGTAGTATCCCTGTCTCCTAACTAAAAACACTTTTCTTCTGACCTAACCTTTCTTACCATAATTATGAGCGAAAGAGATACGTGTGATCGTGATTACTCCGCAAGATACCTGGCGTGGTGAATAATAATAATAATAATAATTATTATTATTTTATATATTACACAAAATACATTTTTGTTAGAATCATATTTTAATATTTTAGATCTCTGTAATCACGATAGAAGTTGGCGGTTATGGGTAGATGCCATTCAACATCCGAACACGTTAATCGGCTTGCATGCAAAAAATTACAGAGCCTGGAAAAATGGGAGAACGCGGAAGATGGAAGTTACTTTAGCAATTGAAGACAACGCTAGATTAACGTAAGTTTAAACAGTCTACTCATACTTTTCTTGTCATAATTAATTTTTATTATCTATTTTTATAAATAATATTGCTACTCAAAGTTTTTAAAAAATTTCCAATATTTTATTTATCTTCTTTTTATTTTTATTACTCATGATCTACATCCATCTCAGAAATATATTTTTTAAAGTTGGTTGATATTTGGTATTGTGGTGTGTCTATGTGGAGAATTTTGACAGATTTCCTCACGGTGGCGGCGGGTTAAGATATTACATACCTTTAGATAGTATGAAGAAAATCCAAGGTAACCTTTTCGGTTCGATTTTCTCTTAGACTCAGTAAAAAAAAGAGCATTGGTCAGGACTCTAGGTGAAGAATAACAACCTAACAGCCAGGCAATTCGTAAGAGGCGAAGTTTAATTAAGTCACCATTCGTCACTGCTAGGGAATTGATATACATGATACGTGACTCGGCAGGATATCTATCGGCTTGGGTGCGCTAAATTGTAGCGTGGAAAGTTTTTTTTATACCCTTCAGGGGAAGTAGGACTGATGATCGTCACCTATGTATTTAATTAATTAATTATTACGAGTTATCTAATTACAAATTAATATGGCGGAATATAAGATTATTAGTTTTATAATATGATTTATATTTTGTTTCAGTCTTTCGGGAAACTATTATTTTACAACTAGGGCGAAACCTCCTTACGGAATTGGCGTAAATGGAATATAGAAGAAGAATATGTTAATTAGTATAATTTCATTATAAAATCATAATATATTGGTATTAATTAATATAAAAAATTTGAAATATCAGAGTCTGTCTAAGCTGCACCGACGCCACTATTGTATTGTTCGTTCAGTTACTATTCCCTTAGACAGACACTTAAGCTTAAATAGGCTATACCTAAATATTGTTTTCTTTTGATGTAGTTTCGGGTGTAGTGTAGTGCCTATGTAAACCACAATTATAACAAGTATTTACAGTATATAAATCCCCATTAATACTTTATATATACATCCTGTACCCAAAATGAAAAGATAACAAAATCTAAACATACTGAGTTTCTAACATAAATTACTACCTATAGAAATATGCACACCTACTATAGCTACTTATACTATAACTTTTTTACTCTTTCTTAATTTATTGTAAATGAAGACAAACAAACAGACGGAGACAGTAAGAGATAAACGTCTCGTGTTTACACCAAATGTGCTAATGATGCGTTGCCAACCTAGGTTAAGTCTTTTGCATAAGTGTACCGGCTACCCTCCAAACCGCAACACGAAAATAATAAACATTTGCGTTATTAAAGCCACGCGGGTTTTTCCTCATCATTCTTAGTTTCACTAGTTTAAAGAATGCATGTAGCATTCTTTAAACTAGTGAAACCTGTTGGCTTAAAAATTGAGTAAAAACTTCAAAATCGAAATGTAGAGAAAATACGCAACCTCGTTATGTATTTATTCTCTGAGTAGAACTCAGAGAATAACTGTAAAAAGTTAAATTATACTTTAGATTAGTTTTTACTTTAAAAACTAGTGTTACTGTTTACATTTTAATGTTAAAATGCAAAATAAAACGTATGGAAGCAAGAGTTGTGTTCGAAAGAGCTTGAAAGTAGCATAAACCGAAGATCTGTGGGGTCATATTCACCGACCGCGTTTGTATACAGAAGTCGCAAAAAGAGTTGGTATGAAAGAATGTATCGGCGTAAAAATGAGAAACGCTTCACTGAAAACAATGCATGTGAATGGCATGTGGAAAGAATGCTGGAGCAATGACTGACGAAATAAATATACAATGCAAAAGAAGACGGCGGTAGGTACCGTGGGCGACCAGGATTGACTGCTTCCCCGGAAGATAATAAAACAGCAATTAAAATACAAGGTGTTTTTCATGCAATAATGACAGACCTCACAAGTTTAGTTTTACATTAGATTTGATTAAGGATGAAACAAACTCAATATAAAATTAAACCTGTTTCTAAAAAGGTTGCCGAATAAACTATATATGAATCAAAACGATTCAACGAGAATCAATCGAAACTTCCTACTAAAGAAAAACATCTGACTTAGGGTTGTTATTATAAAATGTTGGAATAATATAAAAAGTAATATCGAAATATAAAAAGTTATATTACGGCTTTTATCAAGAAAAATTTAATGACATATTTTTGAACATTATGGGCTTGTTTATAGTGCTATAAAATCTGCCTAGACAATTTTACTTAAATAACATTTTCATTGCATTTTAAACCCGAAGGGACCGGCCGAAGCCGTTCGCAACATCTGTTTGACAATTTACGCTTTTAATAATGGCTGCCATTGCCTTTGAATCGGTCGCACACGAATTAACAATGGGCTAAATTAAAGCCTTCAAACTTTTTCCGAAGCAGACAGCCTGATCTGCCCAGTTTGTTCCAGATTGCCCCTTTTTTAAATTTGCTAGGGGGTTAAGGTTAAAATTAAGCCGTTTGAAAAGGACGTCACGGGACCCTTTAGTTAGTGGAGGTATTTGTCAAAGGAAGTCATTAACTTTTTTAATTGCGCAATTCGGAAGGTTACTTTTATTTGACATCGTTTTTAAAGTGTAAGGTTCAGAAGTAAGCTAATTGGTTGGGACAAACGGATGAACAGAGAACCACGCTCTAAAATTAAAAATATTACCTGCTCTACACAACTGTACAAAATCAGATTACAAGAACAGTTTCAATGATTCATAAAATTGCTATTTTTGTAATCGGATTATTTATTTAATTTGTACGAAGGCAAGCAAGCAGACGGATCGTCTGATGGTAAGAGATAATTGTCGTCAAAGGTGATAATGGTGCGTTGCCAACCTAGAGACTAACTATTTTGAGGATTGTGAATAAATTGAAGATGTTATTGTCCTTGGTTAGATTCATATCTAGGCTTATAATGGCCTTCAGTATATTCTATATCACCATAATACAGGCTGAACTATCATCTTCTGCCGCTGGATCGAGCAGAAGTAGTACTAAAGACACCAGTAACGTTCGGCAATCGAGGCGATAACTATTTTTACATTCACTGTATATTGGAGATTGAATTCTTAGTCTTTCTGTTGTATACCTTACTGCGGCTTCTGTTTTAACATTTCTTTTGTAATGTTAGTATCCTGAAACTTGACTTCTGTGCTAAACCAACATCTCACCAACCGTTACGTCCGCGTTCCTACTACTTTTGGACAACGAAAGCATAATCTTTGCCTAATCCTTTCTGGGACAATGGCATGAAGATACACGTGAAATAACAAATTAACAAAACTCGATAATTACCTTATCTCTAACTAGTAATTATTATCACCTATTCTACACATAAGCCACACTTATTGTTGCTTTTAATTACTACTAATGTTGGCGCACGCTATTTGTAGAACTAAACTCTTCATTGTAGCGGTTGCCTCATTACTTATGCAAACAGTAAAGGGTTGAATGTAGAAGCTAACAAATAACCATAAATTAGACTTGAAACGCAGGGAACATGAAATGTGAATAATTGAATAAACTATTTTCTTCGCTATTTTGCGTTATGAACTTTCTTGTGGTGTAATTTGTGACATTATCATTATGTGAAAGGAATAAATAGATCGTTTCAATTATTAATGCTTCTAACTGTTAGCGGGGGTATTCACGAACTGATACTGAAAGAGTCTACGCAATCTTCCAAGGCCGGCAATAAATTTACTGACACCCTCTTTTTCTATAAAATATAGTTAGATTTCGCCAATTTAGTCCACCTCCAGTATTACTGCTTGGGTACAATAGGCGCAACAAGGACATTCATTGATGGGGGAAATTAGTTTAACAGTTTTTTTTTAGTTTTTTTGAATAAATCATATAGATATGACGACATGCTTGATATGACTAGAGAGCAATTTCTATAGAAAATAATGTCTGGCTCGCTGCGATATCGAATTAGAAATGAGAAGCTGACATAGTTTGAAGAATTGTTCGTCTGAAGTGGCAGTGGGCGGGGCATATCACTCGTGCAAAAAAGTTTTCGAGTAGCGACCACGAGCCGATAGACGTGACGTGGGTAAGCCCCCTACTAGATGGACCGGCGACATAGTCAAGATCGTGGGAAGCCACTGGATGCAGGCAGGGTAAGACAGGTCATCGTGACAATCTTTGGAGAGGCCCATGCCTTGTAGTAGGTGTCTATTGGCTGACATTTTGATTAAAGTGACAGCCTTAGCACTCATGGACTAATGGGACGTCACATCATCAGGCAATTGTGGATGTACTATTGCTACTAATCGCACCCCTGCCTACACCTTTAGAAATAATAGTCTTGATGGTATTAAGGATATCAATACGTAATCTTTTTTGCTCTGATCTTTCAGTTGGTCGCCTCAGTAGCAAAAATCTTGAATTTGAATCCGGATTCGGAATATTCCGGATATTCTGTTTCAAAAATTGTCCGGTTTAACGGATAGAGTCAAGTGAGAAACTGAGTACAAAATAATTACCTCTAAATGAAAACCTCTAAATATTAAACAGTTATCCCCAAAGGAATGGTCGGTGTCGCCGGTCCGAGCAGACACTACAGTGCTATGTTCTAATTTGGTACATCCCCTTTTAGTCTACGATATTGTCTCTATAGTGCAACTATATCACATTCCAAACAGTTCTAGATACCAATTTATCTCATCGGACAGAATTCTGGATAAATTAGGGTTTTTCAAATATTGAAGATATAGAAATACTCTCACTGAGTGTCGAAGCCAGGCTTTGGGTTACAGTTTAGACACGGCTATAATACAGTTTTTTTTATATCAAAAATGGGCAGTTTGCCGTCCTTTTATTTGAATTGCATGTAGACGAATATTCTAATGGTAAGAGATAACCGTACTAGTTACAAGTTTATCCTTTCGGACAGAATTCTAGATATAAAAACTAACGCGTACTTGTAGAAAGCTCGGGATTTCGACCAAGTTACAGTGAGTTTATGTTCATGGCCATTGTAACTTGGTCGAAAGTTAATGCAATAATTATGCGTTTATCTTTAAAGAATTGTGGATAAATGAAGGTTCTGAAACTTTATAAAATAATCTAAACAAAAATCGAAGCCAGGCTTTAATACAGTTTTTTTTAACAAAACAAAAGAAGGCTATTTTCCTTCCTTAATTTGAATTGGGTTAAAATGAAAAAACTCCTGTACGAAATTTCAAGTTTCTAGGGAGGTGTCGTAATTTCGGCTGTGCGTTGAAATAAATCAGTCAGGTTTGCCTTTCATGTTATAGATATGACTAATATAATATAATACAATAAATAAAGCCATACTGTCGTTAAGGTATACTTAGAAAGTAATAGTCTGAAGTCTTTAAACTTGTTGACCATTGCCTTCGGTGAGTTGTACTTCATTCTTATGCAGACATAAATTGGCGACCGCTTCGTAGTTTTATTGAACTTCCACTCGTATTGCATTTTATTATTAAAAAGTAAACTTTTAGTTGATAGGGTTGCCTGCCAATTAAATTTGTTTGGGGTTTAATTTTTCGATAAATAATAAAAACTCAATATATTTCTACTATATGCTTTTGGCAGTTATCTTAAATACTTTAATAACATTGACTAAAATCGGGTACATTTACTTTTTTGATATAGCAAGGAATTCTAACAAGTAGAAGGATCTCCTGATGGAGATAAACGCCGTCTATATTCGCCAATGGTGTTAATGGTGCGTTACCAATTTGAGTCTGAGATGATAAAACTATTTTACTCTCCCACCCGGAACAATGTCAAGCACTGGCATTATTGCGGCAGGAATAAGTAAGTCGATTGTACCTATCCGGGCGAGAACGCTGCCACATAGTCCTAGTAGCTGCCTGGAGCACCATGCGCTGATACGGCAAGTAAGACAAATGATAAGATTTATTATTTTACTAATTCCTCTTCTCAATTTTCAAAAAGGTATCCGGACAAACGTTTCTAGAACTTCCCACTAGGGTATTAGGTATTATTCACGGTTTTACAATTCATTATTATGTTTTTATAATTCTTAGAATTAAATGAACCACGAAAATCAGTGCCTTAATCCATCAAAATCATAAGAAATCATACGACTTATTAATGAGCCGATACTATAATCCGTTATGAAATTGAAGATGATAACCAAATTAAATGTTAACTAGGTTTAAATCTGCCCACTCACAGCCCTGAGCTTAGGTCGTAGGTCGGCACCAGTTCAACCCACCTTACTTCATCAAATATTAAAACGAGATCGAAATAGAATATCAATTTAATCTACTATCCAATCATTTTATAAAACATGAATGCTCTTTTTCATGTGTACTTATTCATTTCCATTAGCATAAAGAAATGAACGTTAAAACATTAGTAGAGACTATTTATTTAAAATCTTCGGAATAGAAATAGTGTTATTTAGCAATTTTCATTTTTCTTCAATGGCAAGATATTGTAACAAATCTTTAAATTGTTATGTTCTGGTTTCGTAAAGTAAACTGGACTCAAGGTTAGCAACGCACCATTAACACATATATACCTAGCCGACATACATAGGCGACGGTTTGTTCCTACCATCAGAAGATCGGACAGATTTTTGCTTTCCTATATTATACAAAAAAATAATATCATGACGCCAACTATTTTTTCAGCTTAGTCATACGTGCAACCAGTCCACTCACGTAACACTAGAGGGCTCACGGTTCGCTGATGATATTTAATTCCAAAGCCGTGACAAGTGTCAGTCATCATACCTGGCACATCCAATCCGGAGTAGTGAAGTTCTCAAACTTCAAGCTCATTTTTTATTAACAGTTGGGCAGATACTTATCATTTCCATGGACTACGTGTACCCCGTAGAAACAAGACGAAGCGAGTGGTGAGATTCGTCGCCGAATTTATCAATTCATCATAATAACTATAAAAGACTAATTAAACCAATTCATCCGACATAGAGATTAATCTCCTACGTCTATACTGACACAGTAGCTTTAGATCAACGATGCGATTAACTAAAAAACTAACTCTTCTCTGTATATTATATAAGAGGGCTCGCTCTTAAACTCCAAATGTTTTCGTGAGAACTGTGATACTTTATATGACAGGCTTGGCACGCAGGTGTATGACAATGAACAGGCTTAGATACATAAGGGTGAAGCAAGGACCACGAGACGTGTGTGTATAATGTTATCATGTATTTATTTATTGAACTATTTATTTAGATACAAAAATAATACATATACATATTTGAATTAAAAGAAAAAACGAAAATACATGGGTGTGCTTATCTTTTACAGAGATTCCTTTGAGCAAAACCCAAACAGCAACAGTTGCTGAAGAAACAGTGTGTGTAAGAGGTACACCAGAGTTTTAGTCTTAGAACCTAAAAAACTCTTACAACCTACTAAAAGAAAATGCAGTAAATAAAAACAATAACAAGAGAGTGAGGAAAAAACCAAACGTTAAGTATTTAACATTTGATTCATCAGACAAAACAATGTTAGGCTATGTATTTAATAGGAATCGCTGCTTAACTTTATATTTTAAGAAGGAAATGTATTTATTTATACCACCGCCTTGCTGCCAGCGTTTCTAGTTGTTCCTCGCCGTGTTCTAGTTTGGAGTCAGACTATCATAGACTCAAGGTTGGCAACTTACAATTAACACCTTTGGTATATATATTATACGGTTAGCTCCTATCATCAGAGATTTGTCTACTTGTTTGCTTTACCATGAGATAATTAATAAATATTAGTTTTACGGGGTGCGGGCAGCTTAGGATAAAAAAGATATTTTGTATCTTTATGGGATACCAATGTCCATCTGTGGATGAAAAGATAATTATGATTTGCCACGTGACCTAGAATGTCATGTTTCACTATCTTTATTCTCGCAATAAGTGTCACAGATCTTTCGACAGGAATATTATTCAGAGTATAAATGGCATATTTCATTACTTACTTTACGAGAACGCGAATTAGTATAACGTGGCTCAAAGGAAAAACGGAAACAGTCTCGACGAATCCCTATGAATGACATAAAAGCAAGTTTATGTTTAGAGATAAAACTTTTCTCTATATATCTGAT
>DVZW01000103.1:0-13076 GCA_018237805.1 Mesosemia grandis
CTACACTCACGAGATAATAGGAACCTTGGTCTATTTTAACTTTGGCATTGGTGTAACGGCTGTAATTATTCCTGCCGCGATCGTGTCAGTCCTTACTATGTCGTATTTCAGTTTGGAGAGTAAAGCAGACGGTTCACTTAAAAAAGAGTCTTATCATTCCAGACTCAATATTAACAACGTACCTTTAACACATTTGGTGTATGTACCATACCTCGTACCATAAGGAGAAGCGTTTACGTGTCGCATTATCATTTAGTTGCACACAAAAATAACTTCAACTCGGTGGTCTCAGGCTACGGCCGAAGACAAACTGCTCATCAATATTATATTCCCTTCCAAGGATATAAACATACTAATTATGTAAATCTCTAATATAATTGAGAAACTAATATACAAAAATCATATACAGTATTTATAGTTACAACATGCGTATGTACGCCCTAAAAAAACAGTGGTAAGCAGTGTAAAATCTATTTAGAAATTAATTGCAACGTGACATTGTTGCATTAATAATTGTGAGGTCTCTAGATTATTTTCAATAAATCTATAAATAAATAAAATTATCATCACACCCATTATCTCTAACGAGGTAGACAGAGGTGAAACTACTACACACCAGAGGCGCTAGTGTACTAATATTGCCCACGATTAGCCGATGATATTATGTCCTGTAATGTGACAGGTGGGAAGCCTGTCGCCATATTAGGCACATATTCCTGTCCTGGGCAGTGAAGATTTTCCAGAAAACCTGGAAAATACACGATAAAATATTATTTCACTCGACCTGAGATTTGAACCCATGTCCTTTTGCAATTCATATCGACACCAGTACCGCTATGTCAATTAAATAACAAGCGAAATAATAAATGTCAATTAAATACAACCACGGAAACTTCTATCAACATTGATAAGTACACGACGGCTCAACACATACCTGGGAGCCCAGAAGAAGGAACAGTGAACCACGGAAACACAGTCCAAGCCAAGTAAACTATGCAGAAAAGAGGGATTATGATAAATTATTTTATAAGCTCCGAAAATCCCGACCATGGAAATCCAAATTAAACAATTTGAAGCTATTAGGGGCAGTTATTAAAAAATATTTCCTCTCGCTTTATACTGAAAAGAGCCGGAGAAAATGAAGCCCCGAAATAGGTGCGTAGAGACTCTGTTACTTTGGGTAATATCAACTTTAGGTATTAGTATAATAGTATAGTTAAAAGTTTATACGTCACCTATTTACTGAAGAAACAATTAGTTATATTCATTTTACAGAATTAATATTTTGATACAATGTAGAAAGAATTACACCGCAACTAAAACCTTGGAAAGCATCGTTGGCTCGTGGCATCAGAGTCTTAACGGCGTACTTTTGACAGAGCTGCATAAATATGACCTACAAATTAAATAAAAAAATATTATTTATGTACTTACCTACTGTAAGTACAGAATAACGAAACATATTAATTAAAAGACTTCCGTTTATTCGCAGGAAATTGATAACCATTATAAAATTTATCACGTACTCTTTGTTGATGACTTAAATTTCCTTCAAGTTCATAATTAAATACCGTTGATTATTTAATTGTCATTTTTAAACATTACAAATTAAACAAACGATATACAGTAAAAACGAAATGAAAACTGGAAAGAAGTCTGTTTGACAAAATTAAAAACAAATCCATCGCAAGCTCGTCAAAGGTGTTTTTAATTAGAAACTCTTCGTCTGAGATCGGCTCTCCACTGTGGCTGTAGCTTTGAGAATAACGAATTATTTCAGAAAATGTGAAGCAATTACTCTAATAAACGTTTTAAAACGATTAAATTATCCAGGATTAGATTGTGGTTATTCGATCAAAATGTTTCTTAGAACAGGAAGCACATATTGTATAGTTATCATCACGATTACCCAGCGCAGCGCTGGCGCCGCCACTTCACATCCTTCGGTAGCGAAATGCGCCATAGGATTACAACTCAGAGGACAGGTAGCAGCTTATTTCTATGCATTTTGTAGCTCACTGCAGCCACTTCCTCAACTTTATCGTTCGGCGAAACTAGCTCACATCTGCGGCACTAGCGGATATACGTATAATAACCGATGATATTAAGTCCCATCATGTGTCAGGTGGCAAACCTGTGGCCATGTAGGACACATATTCCAGTCCCGGGCAGTGATTTTTCTTTAGAGAATCTGAAAAAATTCACTCATTATACTACTTTTCGTTCGAACAGGGGAAGCGAATCTAGGACATCGTGCTCTTAGACCGACACCGGTACCGCTATGCCAACGAGGCAACAAATTCATTCATTCAAGAGCCATCCTATTGATCCACCAATAATCACACTAGTAGTCACATCCTAGTAAAAAAAATAACACGATGTATGTTCGACACGCTTGCGAAACCAAAGCGTGTGGGCGGAAGTGCCTCTGTAAGTTACAACTATTGCGAATCATGCTATAAATCACTACGCCCATGTCAATCCGACGACGCTGACGTTCGAGAGTATTACTTCCCATTGAGATAAGTGGCAGGTCTATCGCGAATCGGGTAGGTACATGTCTATCAAGTTCTTTGAAAGAACAAAAACAGAAAATAGGTCATTAGATTAGAGATTAAACTCGCGACCTTTGTGTTGTGCGTGTGTGATTTTCCGACCGAACCGCCGGGTCATTTCCTGATGCATCGATATTTCGTGATCTTAATTTCAAATATTTAAAATGTTTTTGTTATCAATATGCATTGGAACAAAAAATTGTTGACTAAGAAAGATCTTATTTGTGAGAAACTTACTTCTATGTGGACACTTCTGCGTTTACAATATTGTATTAAAAACTGTTAGTAGTCGCCCTGGTGTTCGTTTTAATTGATTTTTTTTTTAATTTTTAAAATTATGTTTGTAACTATCGAACAAAAACGAGTAAAGAAAGAAAAGCAAAGATAATCTGTTGACGAACGCAGTTGAAACGGCACCGTTTTGTCTTCTACTAGTACATAGATATCAGATCTGGATTGTAGTAGAACCGCATGTAATATTAGATTTGTATATTGCTCCCTAAAATTTGGGATATATTTCAGATAAGTCTACAAAGAGAACCCGACTGTAAATAATGTCAAAATATAATAACGTCTTAAATCTCGTCACAAATCCAATAAGCTCAATATTTCGTGTTCCGCTACACAAAAGTACTCTTTGACAAAATATTTGATGAAGTTCCTTCAGAAAAGGCAACGAAATAGTAAAAGATAAAATTGCGTATCGAGTTGCCGAACAAACGCTCTCTAACACAGGATTACGTGTAAGAACGTAGTTATTCATGCTTGTTCTTCTGTTCCCTCGTTACTACTAAACGGATAACTCACCGTTGAGACAAAGTAACTTTAAGATTTAGCGACATAAATATTAAATAATATAACAAAATATTTATACCAACCTGTTATTCCCGACGGAGTATTAGAAGATAAAAATATCGAAGTTGTAAAAACATATTTAGTTTCCCCCTGTTGGTCCGGGCTTCTGTCAGGCAACTTTGCCTTCCTGCGGGGCAGCTCGTAAACGGCGAGCGAAGATGTTCCCAGTCACTAACATCGTGACTATTAGGTGTTACCGCCTTACACATTTCCAGTTCCGGTTTGGAGGTTAAAGTAGCCGGTACCCTTATGCAAGAGTCTCATCATCCCAGGCACAAGGTTGGCAACGCGCCATTGCCATCTTTGATGTATACAGGCGACCGTTTTCTCTTTTGATCGCGGGATCCGTCTGCCGTGAGTAACGGCTAGTTCTTTTGTAGTTGGTTTAGCGGAAGTGATGTTTTTTGTGTTTCTCAGTCAGTGCTTGCCGTTGTCGTGTTTGGTGGGTAAGGAAGGCGGTGGTACACTTAACATCCCAGTCTCAAGATTGGCGTTGCACCACGTACATATTTTTGTAAATGGCGCAGGATATATCTTACCTTTATGATATTTCATAAAGGTAACGTCGTCTCGTCGTCGTACGTGTGCGCGTTTGGCTTCCTATTTCATAAAAAAAATATAGAAGTTCTATAAATATAAATAAAACATAAAAAAAATAAGAAGAACAAGTTCTCAGAAAAAAACCCTTATGGAATAATTGGCGTAATATATTATGTACAATATATAAAAATTATATACAAAAATATTCCTTATTTATTCACATTGTTTATCGGATCGTAATTACGGACGTTGTAGTTGATACCTACTCGTATATTACATTAGAGAGTAGCGTGTTTTATTTCCTTCCGTTATTATGTTAACATGTCGCGGCGGCTGCACGTCACTCATTATCTACAACAGAATCCAAAGAACAGCCTTGATTTTTGGGAAAATACCAGTTTTATCCAGAGTCAGGATATAACCGAAAGAACCGAGACTCCAATTTAATGTTAATGTTTAATGAGGGTCACCTTTGCTACACACAGTTGCTCAACGCGCGTTTGTTTAATCCGAACACATTTCACTGGATGTTTCGTTGACTGCGTATTTTTAACGAACACGATTTTTAAAAGGACGACGGTTTTTTTCCCTGCGCCATGTTTGTGGAATATTTGATAAATTATATTATGTGAACCGCATAAATTCAATTTTGTATTTGGACGTATATTAATGGCTGGGAATAAACAATAAATTAATGGTCATTTGTGGCTCACGACGGGCCCGCATTTTGCCCAGCCGATGTCCGTAATCCGTGCTCTTTATCTATCTTCGCCGAGTTATAAATTGTTCGTCAAGTTTTTTCTCTGGAAGCGTATTCTAACGGATTTTAAATGTGGGTGATTTATCAATAAGCTCCTTTTACTGTTTGGTGACAAATAGAAGGTTGACTCGCTGTACTGGTGATTGAAGACCTGTCGGATTCGATGACAAGCATTTATGAATTCTAGTGATGTAAACTAATATTATAACGCTGAAGGGTTTGTTTGGTAGATCGGCTGAAGTTTATCTCAGTTATTGTAGTTGTAGTTATTTAAAAAAAAACTCTATTGGGTTGTCCATTTATCCAGGTGGTTGGGCGTAACAATGTTACTTTATGTCTCGGGCGAAGCCGGGGCGGGCCACTAGTATTCTACTAGATTTCGGTGTGTGCTTGACATTACGCTGTACACATAATTAATAATAATTATTAAACAATCGTTATTTATTGATAGCCCATAAGGTAGTTATTAGTTATTTTTTATAAACAAGCAGTTTTACTTTATACACTAGAGGTTACTCCTTATGTTCACAGCTCTGACCAACTGTGTATTTCGTAAAAGCTGTTTGTACTCGTACTGTACTTATACTCTTTTATCTCATTATCTTTAGAGCATGGAATCGTGGTATTATTTTTTATTTAAATTATTTTTTATTATTTTCACAACTTTAATCCTCTCTTGAAAGCGTCATATGAATTTTAATATTACGACTTCTTCGTTTATCAAATGTACGTCACTAGTTTAGAAGTTATGATGAAATGGAACATATAAACCTAAATACCCGTCAACATTATAATCGTTGTTTATTTAACTAGTTTGAATTGAAAATTTTTTTTTGTGTTGGATACCTACTCTATTTATGGGGGAGCCCATATAAGCTACAAAAAATTTAATATGTACGCGTACGAAGACGCTACTAGTAAAATATATGATTTAAAAAAAATTAGTTGTGTGTTCAACATATACGGTTCAGTATCGTCCCGCTAGCTTGTGCGTTAGTTTGGCAAACTGAGGTTGAACGCGGTTCACTTACCCTGACCACGTTGAACCAAACAATTTCAAGGGGTTTGAACGTATTGGTATTCTGGCAAAATGTTACATTTTCATTTATTACCTTTCTATGATGCTATATTTTTAATTAAACAGTTTTAAAAGGTTTCTAAGAGGCATTTCAATTTTAGTTCTATTATTACTAATTACGCCCTATGCTGATCTATGAACATGTCTAACATGTCTCACTAAGGGTTGAGTAAATGAATTTATCTCTCCAAGATTTACTTTCAGTGGACCAATTTTAAGTAAAGTCCCCTTATTTTGAATTAAAAAACAACTTTTCTTCGATATGAGACGTTACAGTAGGATTTATGAAGACAGTATTATTAAACCAATACAAAGTGACCAATTATATCTCCATATACAAATTCCGTTTCTCAAACGAATGGTGATCATTACAGGACTGATTAAGTGTAGCCCTACCCTATTAATGTGAAAAGGTCTTAAAAAGATGACAGGAGTTATTTAGGGTCCGTATTAATGGGTTGACATTTAATAAGGGCTATTTCAGCCGCGGACAGAGCGTCCTCCGTCCGTTTGACTAGGCGAGTGTGTAATGCCCCTGACCTACATCACGCCCCGCGTTTCCCGCCGACCTTTTCGTTCGGTTGTCAAAGGGAATATCTTTTGTTACTCGTGATTTTTTTCGCCAAAAGTTTTGGGTTTGCGTAAATTTCCCTTTCATTTTTCTTTGTTTGAGTTTGTATGAATATGGAATATTTTAAAGATTTTAATGAAATTGTAATGCTTTTCTTTTAAAAAATATGAAAATAGAAATTGAAGTTATATTCTCTTTTGATAGCTGTGTCGTCACGCCTACGGTTCCGGCGGGAACAGACAGGGGTGGGCCTGTTATCATCACATGTTTGACATACTGCACACATATCTTTCAGTATGCATTTCAGTTAAAAAACATTCATAAATTTAAAAACTGAAATCATTAAACCTCTGAATTTTGATTGACACAGAGATTCGTCCTTGACGATACAACCTCACTTATCAACTACTAGACCGTAGCGATGATTAATTTCGATAATGAATTTAAGTTGATATCAATTGACTTACACGTAACTGTGGTACCTCTGGTAAAACATCACTGAATCACATCTGTGGCTGTTACTCAAAAACGAACAAGTCGTCAATAAGGTCACGTTGTAGCTATAATTGTAATGGTCGGATGCTTGAGGGGGGGGGGGGGGGAATATAGCCTCAAAATTTAAGTTTCTTATACATCTGCTTTGCTTCATCAGTCATTTTATGACCCTTGGCTCTGCCGATTTAGTTAGAATAAGTTAGGCGCTACTGGTTTTACCTAGATTTGTATCTATATTCATGTTACTATTTCAAATTATTTTATTCCGTAATATATTTTAATTATTACAGAAGTAAATAACAGTTACTTGAAATAAAAGCGCCAAAATATTGTTTTTATGTTGGCGTTTAGAGGTAAATTTGTGTAAAACTTTCCTTGTAAATCCTTGAAAATATTGCGAATAAATCAAACCGAACCAAACTCTGTTGAAATAACTTTGGACACTCCATTTAAAATGCGAAGCGGCTGAACGTGCATATATTACAACTCTCAACAACTTCCACAAACCTGCGGATCGTTGATCAAAAATATTTGTAGATACGACATTCACTCTCATTACGAGATTTTGGAAGATACTCATCTGATTGACTTGGTTTTGTAGCATATTTTACACTTTCACGAAGTAGACCGTTACTGAGGCCGAGATTTAGGTAAGTCGTATTTAAAACGTATTTCTTGCCTACCACTACATATACTGTACCGAGCTAAGTCGGGGAAGTCGATGGTATGAGAATAAACTATAAAGATTTTAATGTCCATGTTCAAGTAATAGGACAATAAAAGTCCTTTTTTGATAGCCTTGGCTGAACAATTGGGATAGGATATTGCAAATATATAAAAATAGTACTCATTAGCTATTTCTGTGATGTTATTTTTCCCCATGGAAAAATAACATCACTGTCATTACGCTCATTATTTATTTATTAACAAAATTATGCGGTAGCTTTGCCAGTCAGAAACATTTACTTGATATAATATATCTACTTATTTTATTATTAAAAATCAATGTCCACACCTGAAATCCATAACTTTTCGAATAACCTACAATTTTACGAAATATGACTCAAATGCCTTTTTATAGAGTTGAATTTAAATTAAATAAACGTTGTGTGTAGCAAATTCATTTGTGTTGTGATATAGCGAGTATCGCTAGGATTATTACGAGAATTTATTTATATGTTTTAATCACGAGCTTGTTGTTGCTCCATTGAACTAATGCTTACCTCTAAACCACAGAGCACTAAACTTAATTACAATATGAATTTACATACAGGTTCTGGTGGCGCCACTCTTACCCACTTGTAAAGAGGGCCATTTAAAATTCAAATCCAAGATAAGGACCGCAATAATGAAGATTTATGTTCAAAGATACCGATAAACCTCTTGATAAATGTCTGAAAAATAAAAGGTCTTTCCCCATTCTTGTACTCGCAGTTTTTCCTTCAAATATATTAAGGGAACTCAAGAATTTGAAATAAAAAGTCAGAGATTACGGCACACAATTTACTTGCGTCAGTTGCGTGGCTTGATAAAGCGCCGCGGACTCCTCGAATGTTTATTACATTTATTTATTTATTCTAATCTTATACTATAATAACAGATATATCTAGTGCGGTAGTAAAGCAAACATTAAATTAAAAAACATCGCCCCGGCTTCGCCCGTGGCACATAATAAAATGTTTATTAGCTTCCTCGATAAAGGGACTATCCAACACGTAAAGAAATTTTAAAATTAGTCCAGTGGTTTCTGGATTGGCGCGTTCAAACAAATAAACTCTTCAGGTTTATATTATTAGTATAGATTTTCCCCCTTCATCTGCTTACTCGATAGACCATCGAAAATTTGGTCTATCAATCCCAAGAAAACATAAATTTGCGTGTTCTTTGCTAAAATTGTCTCTAAGACGCGTCTCTTCGTTTGTCTCCCTTAATAATCAAAACCAGTATTGGAATACTTGGAGTTGCCATTTCGAGCGACGTCCAGTTTCGCGGTCGTTTGACCGGAAATCTAAATTAGCTTTTAAGACGATCAACGTGCTCGATAAAGCGAGTCATTACTTCGTACTGTCCCAGTTTTTCTAGCCCAATCCACTTTTTTTCTGACCTAGATCTCTCTCCTATACTCTTTCTATTATCTTCCCAAAACCTCACGTTTAAATGCAAATTACACCGACGAGGCGCTCCACCCACATTTATAATATAATTATGATCATGTTTTGAGAAACTTAAATTACGTGGGAAAATTATTAGATGACATATGTAACTCCCTCCTCCCCCTCATCTGTGACTACTCTCATACGATTTTTCATATAAAAGTGGAGATCACTACATAGTATAAAATAAAGTCGCTTTCCGCTGTCTGTCCCAACGTATGCTTAGATCTTTAAAACTACGCAATGGATTTTGATGCGACTTTTTTAATAGATAGAGTGATTCAAGAGGAAGGTTTATATGTATAATACATACAAATTATTGCACCCGTGCGAAGCAGGGGTGGGTCGCTAATATAAAATATGATACCTCCTGTAACGCTATAATCTCTTAAATAAACCTGTTTTCCCTCAAAGGACTGGCTGTAGACCCACACGGCCAGATCGCATCTACAGTTCGTAGTGCCCTGTAGATGCAATTGCACTGTGCAAACGCGTCTCACCAACTCTCAACGACTCACGTTATTACTGACGGTACAAGTGATAGTAAAGAGGCGCGAGGCAGGTCCGGGCTCCATCAGTAGAATCAGCAATCGGTTTAATTTTATCAAATTAAAAAAAAACAATTATTTGCCGGGTTTGGATATGTTTTCGATATAGCGACAGGCTGTCATACTGTGGGGCTGAAACATCATCGGCTAACCGTGGTGTTCTGATACTGTTTGAGAGTACTTCTTGGGTAGGTATACTGGACGTGATGGTAATCATAAATAATAAAATACTAATAAGTTCCTTGTATAATCAATGATATAGAAATATCAATAGCTAATTTATGATATTTTTATTAACCATAACAAAAAACGAATCCCAGCATATTTATAAAGAGCCACCTCTGAAACGCGTGGAATAATCGCGTCGGAGGTATTTCGGAACCGATATGACTTAAAGACCTTCAAAAGCCTAGAATTCCTTAAAGGCTGGCAACGGAACTGAAACGCCTCTGGTGATGCGGCTATACATGGGCGGTGGCGGTCGCTTCTCATCAGGTGATCTGCCTGATCGTTTTCCTCCTTCTCCTATAAAAAAATACGTACAAAAAAAGAGAAACAGTCCTATTGAGAACATCCTCCTTTTGAATGTTGGTTAAAAATATGGTCAAACTAATTGTAATTGTACTAGAGTATGTAAACTTGAGCCACCGCGAGTAGTGTGCCTGAGTTGTTATTGAATCTCGCCCGATCACTCGCCCGCTGCGCCGCGATCCTGTAATCCGCCTCTGCTTCGTCCAATTTTCAATCGTTTACCTTTTCCCCGCTTATCCAAAATATCTTCGAGCAGGGAAATTTGGATAGAATCATACTGTATTGGATTTCATATTTCTTCCCGAGATATTGCGATATATGACTTAAATTATGTAAGCGTATGCGACCCGAGCTTGTGTTTATATTTTTATTTATTCCACTGTAAGTGGGTGTGATACCGTCGCGTTGGTTAGGCTCGTCTGCCTACACCCCTAGGAGAGTAACGATACACATTAATATATAATAAATAGTGACAAAACTTTACAAAACAAATTACTGTATTAATACAGCTTACAAACCAAACTTGTTAGGCTAAAAGACCGTTTCTGGACTTCGAACCGAATTTCGGTTTTCGAAGTCGGAAATTCAAAGCTCATCGAACCAAAAAACCGCTCACAATGCATAGTATGTAAAGGATCTTCTCGCCTATTTCTTTCATAAAAAGGTTATCAGAGGAGTAGGTTTTGCGGACCACGAATTCAAGCCTGCTGACGCGTTTGGTTGCTGTCATTAGCATTCTATTAGGAGGAAGAAAAGGAAATGAGAATAGGAAGAATCAAACCACGGGAGGAAAAAAGTAAATTGGGATATATCTAAGAAGCTATCCCGTGGAGTTAGAACGCGGACTTCGAATGACAGCGAGTCATTCGTTTTCAGCCGATTTGAAATGTCAAACCCAAAATATGTATGGATTTTGACATGTTCAAATCGTCCGAAAACGACCACTGTAAAAACGTCACGATTCGCCGTCGATCGTGTCTGTTCTAGGATACTTGTTTCTCGGAAAACAGGTGGAGATAGTATGAACGCAGTTAGGTATGAAATGGTGGGAAGTCGTATTGGCCCGTAACAGAACGCGTAATGGTCACTGGTGAATATCCAGATAGCGTAATCTGTGTCAATGCTTCTGGAAAATGTAATGAGTCAGCTATAAAAGTTCCTCTATATAGCAACGTTCATTTATATCTCCTATTTAATTTTTGGGTATAGAATAGCGAATGAAATAAGGGAAATGTATCAAAGGGAATTATTTCCAGTTTGCTCGCAGGCCGCCGTCGATATTGAATTCCGATCGGATCATTAGTGTCAGTTTTATTGCTAAAGGCGAGCCTGGATTAAAGTACAGGAGCTGGTATTTTTATGGACTTTTATTTATTATTTAATTTAAATCGTGTGTAATTTTAAAAATGGTTAGTGCGGTAAAGAAACAGTTAGTTTAATAAGATTCACAAGTTTACATTACCACGTTTCGTATTTGATCATTTGTTTATCGAAACGATGTACTGGAATAATACTATATTGCATATTTTCTATCAGAAGTTGATAGGCAATGAATGGGATTTTATATTTTTCTATTATCACTGCTCATTTAAATATGAACTCATTTAAAAAATAATTCGACACATTAAAAAAAAATCTATCTTGTCTAATAGAATTAAGACAGGCAAAGGATTGTTTAAAAAATCTTCCTCGGGATATATGAGGCTCACTGTCCGTTAAGTCTGTATTCTTACGGAACTTAAACGAGAGAGCGAAACGGGGTCTTTACCTGTTCCTCTATCGTTGAAAATCCTA
The DNA here is from genome assembly GCA_018237805.1 of Mesosemia grandis. Classification (NCBI taxonomy): domain Eukaryota; kingdom Metazoa; phylum Arthropoda; class Insecta; order Lepidoptera; family Riodinidae; genus Mesosemia; species Mesosemia grandis. The sequence goes on from DVZW01000103.1 coordinate 11,881, forward strand.
AAGGTATATTGTTATGTATATGTTATAATATGAAAATATAAATTAAACAACAATATAATTACGACAGCAAACTTGGTTGAATGTCGAAGATGAAATGATAAAACAATATAGTGCACTGAAGTGCCACCGGCTCTTGAGGTAGGTACAAAAAGGAAATGAGCAGTAGGTATAAACTTTTACATTCGCCGATATGAACGTGAAATATTTAAATGCTCTCGAGATTGGCGCTTCATGAAGCGCTGATGCCTTATTCATACATTTGAAATGAACATTTTTTCTTCCTATTTTTAGTTTTAGTTTTTCGTATTGATCGTAGCGAAATAATACCTCTGATTCTTTTTTAAATTTGTACTCGTTCGTGTTCCTGGGTTAAATAAAGATAAGAAAGAAACTTGTAACAAGGAAAGGAGGGTGGGAGAAAACAAATCAGGATATTTGGAAAATCACTTAGCTTAGTAGACACGTGCACAAAAATATTTTTTCTGAATGCCTAATGTTGAGTCGACTGTTGCCGCAGCGAAATATAAAACAATTCGAAATGAAAGATGCTGCTGCTTGCTTGCTGAAATACAAAATTTACAAGTGAATAAATGTATTATGCAACATGTATTGTGTTAAGGCTACGAGAAGAAGAATAATTAAAATTCAGTCCAAAATATTATGTCGTGAGCCACATAATAACTTATAGTTTTATATTTTTTGAGTTTTGCTTGAAATTTCATTTTAAAACTCTAATTTCAAGTAACATGCTCTCGACAGAGCGGTGACTTGTCTTGGTCGATTTTTACATGCTATTATTTTACATATCATCACTTCTGTTTCGACTGATAGAGTACACACGCTACTAAAGTGCACCCAGGTCTAGCTAGCAGTATTTCTTGCATTCCATTACTGTGACACGTGGCTAGTGGTTTTCCCTCCGCGTTGGCCCAGTCTTGGTTGGAAGAACAGGCCAATTGCGTTCGCGCCAGCTCAGAGAGTCGAGCGACAGTTAAACAAGTCACCATCGTGACTGCTAGGTGGTAGAGTCCTGAGATGACTCGACGGATAGGTGTTATGCAAAAGACTTAACATCTAAGGTTCCAGGTTTGCAAGGTACCATTAACACCTTTGGTTTATACATGCGACGTTTTTGTTTTACCATTAGTAAAAGGATCTTTTAGAAAATCTGAAAAACCCCTTTTAAGCTTGACCTG
>DVZW01000104.1:0-13075 GCA_018237805.1 Mesosemia grandis
ATATATATATTGCGGATAGTGACGTTATAAGCGAAAACTAACATGCGAAATGTCAATAATCATGTATTACGATTAATGTTATTATTATAACGGTAATGTTAATAATTTTGTATTGATATTTTTGGTTAAAATGATGATTATATAGGGAATAGTAATAAGCGAAAACAACTACAAAGTAACAATCATGGATATTATTTATATTAATCTTATTTTAAGTATGATATGGCAGACCGGTCAGCCTTGAATAATATTTACCTATTGTGAAAATAACAAGTTACGCTGTTTAAATAAAGCAAAAATGTCCGCTATTTATGGATTTAGTTATTTTATCGTAAATAACTTGTTGAGCAACATTTGATTGTGAAATGTTCGAGATCGTTTTACGGATATTAATTGGACTAGTTTGTACATAGTTGTGTAATGTATTTTATCTTAATTTGAATCATCAAAATTTGGATTAAAATAATACCGACCACGTACCGCAAATCTTAGACCGCTCTGTCAATCTCTAAACAGTTAGCTTATGAAATATATAGTCATTATTATTATATCATCACGCCAAGTCCCTTGCGGGGTATATGCTTTTATTAGGTCGAGCTTTGACAAACTAAGTAAATACATAATAAAATCTAAGATACTGAATTACACGCACTTCTGATTGTTGTATCATTATGAATGTTGGCAATCATATGGAGATTAGATGACAATACAATATGGTACCATCGAGCTGGTCTGACGGTGGGACTGGAAGTTGGCTGGTGAAATCTTGGACAGGCTACTAGTAAACACACATTTGGGCTGCATTAGATTCGTCTTACCGTTTTCTTTCATTTTGAAAAAGCGTGTTTTTTAGTTTTATTAACAATTAATTATTATTAAAATTATATTTTGATTCAGAATTAAAGACGGGGTTTAATTCTGTATCAATATGTAAACCTGTGTCCATCCAAGTTTAAAATAATAAAGCACAAACTCGCCTTCTATTATCATAATCAAACATATCTAAAAATGCATTTGTTGTACACAACCTTATCTAAGAAAAGTAATATTTAGTATAACAACAATATAATCTATCTATATATAAAATTCTTGAGTGACTGACTGACAGACAACGCAAGTCGAAACTACTGTGCTTAAAAACTTGAAATTTGGTACAGGGGTTCCTTTCATGATGGGTGAGCACTAAGAAGGGTTTTTAGAAAGAGGTTGAAATGAGGGGGTGAAGAACGTGGACGAAGTCGCGGGCGTCAGCTAGTCAAATATATAATTGTACTCAAGGAATTTTCATGACTCATATAATTTACTAGTGGACCGCCCCGGCTTCGCCCTTTGCACATAGTATTTTTTAGCCTATTAATTATAGCCTTCCTCGATAAAGAAAGAAAGAAAGAAAACATGTATTTCTCTACGGCTATCACAACATAATTATATAAAAAAAGACATAGGAAAATTATAAAAAATAAACAATAAAAATAATTAATAATTAATAAAAGACACCTATACCGTGGCATCGTAGAGAAAAATAACCTATTCAACAAATGCCATGTCCAGAGCCATGGCGCTGAAGTTCAATAAGTCCAGTGAGGTACTCAAATGAACAATCCAACGCAAATAGAATTTTTAAAATTGCTCCATTACTATCTGAGATTTGAGCGTTCAAACAAACAACCTCTTCAGCTTTATATTATTAGTATAGATTGCTAGTATGTTCTAGATTTATCTCTCAAATTGTATTTCTAAGCACATAATGACGTATTGATTCTCAGTTTACTGTCACTGTTCAAAACGAGGCCACCGGCATCCGCGTTACACCGGTCGATGACTCTAGCGAGACCAAACGTCAAAGGATTGCCTTGAAACTTTCCCCAGGTCTATTATCCCAGACTGTGTGTGCAATGCATCATTGACACGTTTGCTGTATATAGGCAGTTATCACGCACCTAATGATGTGTACAAGGTGTTGTGGTACACCCATTTCAGTCAGGACCAGCCACAACTTCCACCACTTGACGGTGTCGAAAGCTTTTCTGAAATCAACGAAGCACACATAGAGAGTGAAGTTGAACTCTCTGGCCTTTTCCACAATTTGTCGCATTATGAGTAGCTGTTCTCTTGTACCTCGCCCTTTGACAAAACCAGCTTGCTCGGGGGCGATCTCTCGAGATAGATAAGTTTGAAGTCTCGTATTGACAATATGTAGCATGATCTTGCTAGCGTGGGATATGAGGGAGATCAGTCTGTAGTTACCGCACTTTTTTGTTGATCCCTTCTTATGTAATGTAATGAATACAGAGTGTGACCAATCGCTCGGCCAAGCTCCTGTAACCCATATGCGACAACAGATGGTATGCAGTATATCTACTCCTATCTCACCCATGGCTTTTATCGTCTCAATCGGGATTTCATCGCAACCTATTGCCTTATTTCGCTTAAGGTGTTTAATGGCTGAGCGCACTTCATCTTTCAGTGGCAATGGTTCTTGCTCTGACGGTTTATCAATGGTTGTCGTGATGTTTGTTGTCGCGTCAGCGAACAGAGACGTACAGTAGTCTTTCCAGACTTTAGTAATCTCTTTTATCTCTGTGACGGTGGTTCCTAGAGCATTTTCTATGGCCCAAGTCATTGGTTGGAACTGACGGGTTAGAACTATACTAAATTTGAAGAACTATACTAAATCACCTCTTTCCTATGGTTTGACTTCATTACTTTCATTCTCTTTTGGAATGCTAGTCATGGCGGCGAAGTTAATCATCTGTTCCGTCTCCGTTTCTACGGAGCCAATTCGTGGACAACGGAAACTTAGCCTCTGCCTAATGGCATAGCTACCGGAGGACTAGACGGTGCTCGGCCTAGCTCGGAACCTGTCCTATAAACTATAATGACAATTGTTCGAAACTTTAGAATTGTTTGGCAACATAGCAAGGTATGTATAATTTTTTCGAACCTTTTATCAAACGCTGGGATCTGCTGTTAAAAATTGGCAAATCGTACCAGTAGGGTCAATACGATATTTGCAGTGAAACTACGATTTTTGGAGATTAGGTCAACCATTATCAGAAATCTTTTTAAACTTTCCAGTAGATCATGTTCGTTTGCGTATTTATGCACTCTATATTGAATGACATCAATTTCACATCTAAAGCTTTAAAAGCTGTTAAAGCTTAAAAATATAGAAATAATTAATAAAATATTGAATTATTCTAAATTCAAAAAAAAATATGGTATAGATCAAACAAAGCAAAGGAAAATTAAAAAACATTGTGATGAATTATCTTCTGATTACCGATTTCAGATAAGGGAAGAAGTAATTAAAATTACTGTTAGTTTAGCTTTTAGTTAGTCAAATATTAAATTTTCTAACACTAACATTTTTACTGGATGTAGATAAAAATATTTTATTACAAAAGTATGAGCAATTTCAAAGTAAATATGCCCTAAGAAGATATACTTGATGCGACATACTCTAACTTATTAACCTGAATAAAAGAAGGTATAACACGGACTATTCGTCAATTCTGTAAGGAAATAATAAGCAAATATGGAGTGTTATAATGCGACCTAACAGAAGTATTTACCCATTTAAGATTCTAAGATAATTAAGATTATTTAGCATATAAAAAATAATAAAAATCTAGTTGAGGAGTATTTACTATGGGCCAAGGATAACTTCGATATTTATCACTAATAGCGATCGAAAACAAAGGTCCATCAAGCTTAGATTTAACCGAATCATTGTTACCGAAACCTAATACTAGGAAACGGGTGTAAACTAAATTGTTATTATTTGAAAGTGTCGTTTAATTATAATTAATTGAAATTAGTTTGTCCCATTACTATTTGTCTGTTCTTAACTTAATATTGTTTGTCTATAATATTGTTATTATATTTAACTTACGCACATACGTAATGTCAAGTTGAACTAATGACCAGCGCTACAAACCTATCTAGTTCAGAGAAAAAAGAAAATACGACGAGATATTTTAAGTAAAATTAGGTGATTTATTGACAATAATAAATTTTATATTATTTTATTGTACAAAATAATAATTTATATTTTATCAAAAATTAGATGCGCATTATGACTTTGGAGAGTGCACTGTAGGAATTCCCAAATTTTTACTGAATTCTTTGCGTGTACAACCAGGACTACTGTACTATTTATACTAAATTAGAGATTGGTGGTTCAAAGGAAAGTTTAGGGCTAGAGATCACATGGGCGCATTGCAACTCGACGGACACACATCATAAAATCTGCAATGCAAACCAGCATCAGCGATTGTTGTCGTTCCGCTAAGAACAGAATTGCTTGGCAATCAACCAAGACAAGACCATGGCCAATCTGTCAAGCCAAAATATAAATTCTTCTCAGTCGTACACTGAGAAGAATTTATATTTCCTTTATATGCATGTTTTGATGTACATTGTGTGAGTGTTCAAACAAATAAATAAATAAATAATTATATTTTGGCTTGTATTGATAAAACTAAAACAGTTTAGTTAGGTTAACAGGTTAGTAGGCCCCAGTATATTTTTTGCACCTGTGCCTTTGGTTATCTAGCTACACTATTGCTTCTACCTTAATTGTATCTTAGATACACACAAACCCACACAGATCACGTTGTTTGCCAATCGACTCCGCTAGTTACTTTACTTTCTACTATCTAAGTTCAGAATGTATCAGGGTAGGATATATCAGGATATACATTTTTTAAATTCATATATTACTTATGTTTGGCGATTAGTTAGTTCTCTCTGCTTACCTCAGAAATATCATTGCGTAATGATTCATATACATAATAAGGTAAAGTTGGCACGGACGGTGGAGTCAAGAGCCACCGAAACCGACAAAAAAGCATGCAAAGAGTTATTTATTAATGTTGAGGAAGCGAAACAGATGTCTGAATCGTGGTGCTAGGTGCTCAGCTCTCAACAAGGGACCTAATATTATGATGAAATAATAATAAGTTGTGAATTTAAAAAAATAACTGTCTCACATTAATATATTTACATAACTCGTGTCATAAAGCAAACGTATTTATTATTTATATTCATTATAACCTACGGTACTTTCACACATAATGACGAATAACATACTAATATGCTACAGAATACCGTTATGTACTGGATAAAATGTAATCATATCTTTTGAGTTATCGTTTACGTTTCATTCAAATTATCATTTTAGAATGTAAATTATATGCAGATCACTGCTCAAGATTGATGTTTAATAATAATAATATCATATATACACACACGATGAAGACCTGATGACACGTATATGTATGAATGTACAATGTGAAAGAAGAGGGAGACTACGATTGACCGAATTAGTTGCGCCTTAAACAAAAGCGGAAACAAAAATCGCTGAAACCGATGAGATTGCATGAAAATAGTGATGAATATTGAAGAAACAAGGCAGGATATGTGTGTATCGTGATGTTTGGTGCAAAGTTATATCTTAATGCGCAAGGAACCTGGCGTGATGATATAATAAAAAAATAGATCACCTCTAAAAACCAATTAGGTTAACGTCACAAGCATGTAACCTTAATTTTTTTTTAGTATTAATAAAAAAAAATAGTTTGGTTTCACTTTACTTAATACTAAGATTTTAAAAAGGAAAACATTGCAAGATCAATTTGGAGAAATATGCACTATAGGTAGGTATGAGTAACACGAGTAAAAAAAATATTACTCCTGAGGGCCTAAAAACACGGCTTTGTTGGCTCCCTTATTGGCTAACAACGCACCATTATCACTTTGGTGTATATAGGCAACGATTATCTCTTATCATCAGGAGACCTGTCTTCTTCTATGCCTTCATGTACAATAAAAATCTAGTTTAATTTGTAGAAATATAAAGGTTATAAAATATTGCTGAAATACAAACTATAATTAAAAACACGGATTTATTTAAGTAGGTAAGTTATTATTAAAAAGTAAACTGGTATCCTCTCACTCTCTCTCTCTCTCTCTCTCTCTCTCTCCCCTCTCTACTCTACTCTGTCACTGATATTCGAATGAATTTCCAATTAATTCTAGATCTTTTTTATACACTACTACTTAGATATTTAACTATCATAGAATCCGTTATCAATACTTCAGTTAAGTATGTATCTCGCCTATCCTGTATGCGTTTCCACAAAGGATTTTTTTAGAAACTAGACCTATGTATATTTTTATGACCTAATGTACACGTAATGATGAACTATTAAGAATTTTATAGTTTATTTTTACCACGACAAACTTAATATTCTATCAAATTACAAGGAAATACGTCAACCGTATTTGGATTGCAAAGCCTTTGTTAAACTTTTTTATGCTTCAGCACAGGAACGCGAGGGTGAAAAGAGTCCTTTTGTTCCACCCCTAGCTGTGCTTGGGTATACATAACCGTATTTTCTAGAACTAAATATGATACAATCTGTTTATCGACAAGATAATAACGTAATACCATATATTTTCTACACCATAGACATTTGAATCCAAAATAAGGCTTTCCTAAGAAACAAAAAAAAAAGCATGCAAAGATTTTTTAAAAAAAAATGCAACTAATATTTTGTCAAAACTTTCTTAAAATTAGACCAGGTGAAGTTTTACGCGAAAATGAAGAAGAGAAAAGAAGGAAGGTAGATGTTAATGAACGAAAGTGTGTGGTAAGTAGTCTTGAGTTCAAAACCTAGGTCGGGCAAAAAATTATTTAATAAGTTTTTTCAGTTATTTTAAAAATATCTACTGTCATCAATTGAATATGTGCTCAATATGGCGAGAGCCTTATCATAATCATGGGACTTAATATCATCGGCTAGTGGTGCGCCTACTAGTAGTGGCTCGTAAGTGTGTATTAGTTTCAACTCTGCCTACCGCTTGCGTTAGATGGGCCTGATGATATTTATATATTTTTTTAATTTTTAAATCTCCCTTCATACGTCCATTCACGCCTACTATCTCGTTTCTTAATTTTCTTGTCGGAAAGCAAACGAAGGCAACAAGATTAATCACTCATCACATTGGTACCATCACGAGCCACGGACTCACGACTAAGGTATTTTTCTATCAAATTTAATTAAACCTAGACAAAAAGGGGCTTTATAAGTTTTTAGTGTATACGTGTATGTATCTGAGTCGAAACATCTGAATCGATTATAATTTTTTCATTCGTAATTTTTTTTTCAAAGTGTTGCAATTGAGAGTAACAGCTCTTTTTAACACTCTTTTATTAGACCGAGTCGTAGCAAACATACTATACGTAATAAAATGTAAGCATTTGAATTAATAGCTCTTTTAATTCATAAATCATCATGATGTTTATAAGTTATTGGAGCTTCGATGACAATACAATAATATGGTACCATCGAGCTGGTTCGATGATGGTACTAGAAGGTGGCTGGTGAAAACTTGGACTGCATAGTAAAAAAACACATCCAAGTTTGAGTTGATTAGATTCGTTTTAACATGTTCTGGTCATTTCTTTTAAGCTAGTGTGTTAATTGTGTAGGGTTACTAAAGGGTAGTGATTAAGTTATTGTTCACTAATATGTAACTCAAAATATCTCTTAATTAAGGCTACATCCAATACTTTTTTATGATAAATTCTATAATTGCCTGTTTGACTTCCTACTCGATAAAAAAAACCAGTGTTTTTCTGTTTTATGTTTCTTATACACGCATAACATGTAATTCTTAGCTAGAACGAAATGAAGAAATAGAGAAATTTGCCACAAAGTACAAATATATATTAAATAGTGCAAGATATCATAAAAAAAGAATAATAAACAGTAAAGTTATTAGCAATAGCAAATAATAACGTGCTTAACTAATTGTTTACAGTGTTTGTTGTAGAACTTTGCAAACAATTATTGCCTCCACGCCTTTTGTTCTATAAAACGTTAAGCAGACACCACGTCTGTCGTGCGCTAATTCACCTCGTCGTTTCTGCATGATGGTCTGGAGGAGACATTCTATGGTGGAAAAAAGTTATTTGGTATGAAGTGGTACTTCCTACATACGTATCCTACTTTCTAGGTAGGTCTGAACGTGAAAAAGTAGCCACAGTTTTGGTATAAAATACACAGAATGATGCTGCTTTCCATCTTCTACATAGTAATCCCTATTCCCCAATCATCTATTACGATATCCACGGAAAAGTAAGGGATGACTGCATTCAACACTAAATGGCCAAAGATAGTTATTGAATGTTAATAGGAAATAAAAATTTAGTAAATTCTTCTATTTTAGTAACAACTTAAGCAATTTTCAAGGAATACTAATTGTTAAAAAAAAATTAAACAAAAAAATATCACCATGTAATTCTCTGTGCTCATTGTACTCTGTGCTTTGTCGGAAGGCAGGTAGGAGCGTTTGGGATGGACGACTTTAATATCGAATGTTAGAGTTGCTAGATACAAATTAAAAATACCCTTTTTAAATAAAAGTGATGTTAATTATACTGATTTTTGTGTTGTTATTCACACTTAAATATTTGTTGGTCAGCCATATACCATTGCGAATAACTTGTGTGAGATAAAAAGTGTAAAAGTTTGTTTCAATATTATGGTAACGCTGATAAAATACTTTTTTTTTCTGTAGAACTCTACATGTCTTAATACCCCCCAGGGGTATTAAGACTTTTAGAGTTCTTCAGTATCCACAAGATTGAGTGGGATTGGAGTAGTCTGAAGATAGGTATTAGTATAATGTTAAGAATGTAGGTAACGCTGAATGAAGCGGAACATACGGTGAATCTTCGGTATGGTCTCTGAGGATAATAGTTTACAAAAGCGTACGTTTGACTTTACAAAATTGAAAATAGTAATTATTTCAAAAAAATATAAAATTTCTTTGGCTTAATTTCCCCTCACCTGCTCATTCTCACCGCTGTAACTTTTATACGCCAGAAACAACAGCAGCAACGTCGTAATGAAATTCAGCTATGAACTCAGGATATCCCGGGAAAAAGCTATGCTGTCTTGGAATCCGCACCGATATTTAGCATAAGTATTAAATCTAACGGTACAATAAAATTTAGTTTTTCCGTCAATAGTCATTATACCTGTTCCTTGTACTTGAATATTTAGTTCTATCATGTTCTATATTTTAATATAGAACATAAATTTTAATATTGTACCAATTACAGAGAGATAAAATTAATTAGCTCATCGAAAAGACAGTTTAACTGAAATTTTGTGGTTTTAAAATATGAATAGACTTTTTTACTAGGTAGAATTTTCCGCGTTTCTGATGACTCTGACAAGACAAGACATTGTTGAATCTACTGTTGATCATGCATCTGAATATATGATTACATTTCAAGTCATATAGGTTTCTTCCATTAATTCTTAGAATGAGTCCTTTTTTGATATACTTCAAATTAGTACTTATTGAAACTGTTAGTTGTCAATCTTCCAAACTGAGGGTAGAACAATTTTTGATGATTTTGATATAATTACGTCTGTAAAAGTTTAGGTACATTATATATTAATAATTTTCTTTGATCTTAAACTTTTGCTAAAGATTGACTTAAGATTTTCTGAAACCAACTTATTGGTTTTCGAAACTCTTGAGTCCCATTTTCAGCGCCTGGATATTTTCAGGCAGTCTCATTGGTTTCAGAAACTGATTCATTGGTTTCAAAAAATTACACCAACTTTTCCCTGAAATGTTGAAATGTCGGAACAAGTTGGTGCAAGTTCTAAAAGTGACGTGAATAACGTACATCACTTAAATAATTAATAAGTGTCACTATTCATTAATTTTGGGTGATAAGAATATAAATATAAAATTAAATACGATATTAAATTAATTAAATTAAATATATGAAATTATATAAAATTTCCACCCCTGTGATTTTAGAAAAATTAAGTAGGTAAGAGTCTGTAAGTGACAATTTAGTGCACACATGTCTAGCTTCAAATACACTGCTGGAAAATATGCTGTTGTTGATAATACTACGATAATTTTAATTAATTACTAGTAAAAATTAACTTATTTGAGAATTTATTTAATGAGTGATACAAAATCTTTCCTCTTAACTTATATTTGTTTATAATTATTATTTGTAACTTGAGATTTCCCAGTGTTAAATGAAATCATGTGAGACTAATCATACATAATACAAGATAATGATATTCAAAAGCATGGATAAGAGTTAGTGTAGTGTAATGATCATATTCAAAATATAACAGTAGGTATGGACAACAAGTTTACGACCACGTTACTATACTTTTCACTTGAAGCAACTTAGCTGTGTAAAAACATGATTAGCCACTTGAATATAATATTGAATATAAGAGTCACAACCTCGATATAAATCCAGTTAGGAGGCAATCGACACGAAAAGCTCCGCTAGTCGCATACGTCATCAAACAGCCACACGTAGATCAACATGTCAAGGATTACAACTTTTACCGATTACGCCGCTCATAATTTCCCACGTATCGGGGAGGATTCGATATAACAAACTCGGTCGGGAAGCTAAGGAACTACTTCCCAGAACGATAAAGGGCCGGGGTGAAGCGGGCGGGAAGGGGACGCGAGCGACAGCTGCGTGCGCGTCGCTCGCCCCGCGCCAGCGCACTCCGGCGCCAGTGGTCGAGCGTGCTTGACGTCGGTGTGAATTAAGTGTGCAATCAAACGGTCCGCGAGTTCACTAACATCGCAAGTTCACAATGGAAGCTACGCATCGAAGACGAAACGTATCGGGCGCGGCCAGGAGCGGCCGCCTTTGTTCGAGTGGTCTGTGTGGCAGGGCTGCGACTGGTGCACTATTTGGTTAGTGAGCGATATTGCACCAGTCCCGGCTATTCCAAACGGGCCCGGCCTTCGGAGACCGCTACACTCAGCATCCGCGCGCGATCCCGTTACCTGGCCGGTCGTTCACAGCGGTGGCCACGCATAGGACGTGATTCGGTGTAAAATTGTGTTTTCTATCAAATTGCACCAATCCCGGCCTGCATGCGGTCTCTGTGTGTGTTGTGCTGGATTAGGACAGGTTTACCACTTCGCTCAATGCACGTGGCAAATAGCGAATTGCAGGTATTTTGAAAAAAAATTCATACCATTTTCTAAAAAGGCTTACATTTTAAAAGTTTTAATTTGTAACTGTTATATTTATTTACTCTATAGTAAGTAATCAGTTTGTTTAGTAATATTTATATAGTTTTGATATCGAGTTGGATAGAAAGTTTAGTTTTAAGTAACATAACTTATGCTGCGAAATATTCGTTTCGGGGTTACCGAATCGATGTAGCCAACGAAAGCCGTGTGGACCGGTTTCCGCCGTAAATTGTAACATACCTTTATAAGTCAAGTATACGACACGATTATTTGTAACACCGCCAAATTGAAGGCCACCATAATTTTATTAATCTTCACTTGTATATTTCTAAGCCTGAATCAGCTGTTTCCTTTGTTTGTTTCGCACAGAAAAAACATAGATTCAGTTTATAAAATATTCATAGACTTGTGCGATCATTGTTCTCGCATAGAATAACTTTTGTACACTTTTCACGACATGTATGTGATATAGAATTAACATCTACAACGTGAATCAGGCGGTAAGATGATTCATCGAAGTTAAGAAGTCGTATAACCGTTATGATTCAAATGGCTACAGCTGTATGGCATTCTCGAATTGCGGTACCTACATACCTAACTTATCCGACCAAGATCGTATGCGGTGTATGGCGCCAACGGTAAAATAAAATAACCCGATGCGTTAGTTTCGTCACAAATTATGAATTATATTATAATACACGTGGCTTTGCTCTGAACATAATACAATGGCTGTTTGAAGCGTCTGTCGAAACCTTAAAGTAAATATCTGCCTATCGGCGTTTTGTTGATTTTAGATATGGTTGGATTGTTAGCTCGTATGGGTTTGAAAGTTGTAAACTAGCGGAATGTCTTTTGTGACAAATATCTTTATGTTAGTTTAGTTTATATTCTATTGTAATTAATCTTTAATCGTAATAAATTGCGTATACCCCATGCTGTTTATAGTCCACTCACCCAAACTTAGCGTGAGTAACAAAACCCACGGGAACCGCAATTTGTTCCGTCGTAAAAAGTAACCTGTGTTATCCTTATGTATAAGCTATATTACTGTAAAGTTTGATCTAGATCCATGCAGTAGTTTTAGTGAAAGAGTGACAAACATTCGTCCTAAAAAAAATTAAATTATTTTAGTAACAAAGTTAGAATTAATCGGAAGTAAGATATGATTCTGTGAAAAAAATATTTTTATTAGTATAGATTAGGTTATATGTTTTTGCAATAAACAACGAACCTATATGCACAGTATAGTCCACTCCTCGAAATGCAGATTGAAGGCTATAAGATGGCTTTAGACAATCGATTCTATTAAAACCGCAGACATTTCCGACTATCATGTATTTTTATGGAATGAATACAGATCTCGTGTTCGATCTTCAACAAAACGTGAGCCGTTTCTCTGTTTTTTGCCAAGACTCGCCCGGTTGGTACTTTTCTGCGCCATTAAAGCCAGTGGTTGCCATTGTCGTGTTACGGTTTCTAAAGTAAAGTAGCGGGTACATTTAAGTAAGAATCTATTATACCAGACTCAAGGTTAGCAACGCCCCATTAACACCTCTAGGCTTTGGTGCACATAGGCGACGGTTATCTCTTATCATCAGGAGATCCATGACAACAGTCAGAAGAACCTGTACCAATGCTAACATGCTCGTTATCTCCGAGCGGTAGGCAAAGGGCTATTGAACCATTCCAAGTTTTTAATATCGAGTAATCTGTTAAAAAGAGACCATATCTAACCGACGGTAGGCATTCCATATACCTACATACGGTATACCTATCGCTCTGCCAATGCTAAACGGTTCAATCAAGTTTTCTAAAAAGTAAAAAATATATGGCCTGTAGAACTAACTGACCTAGAGACCTCATCTAAGCCAAAATGGCCCACTGTAATAAAGGTGAACACTATTATATCTACCTACTAATCGTAATAACATTATATTATTTATTATAAAAGAATATTATCGGCTTAAACAAAATTCCTCATAAAAACATTTAAATAATTAGAATCTTATTAAAAGTAATA
>DVZW01000105.1:0-13064 GCA_018237805.1 Mesosemia grandis
GTGAGTACCGCGGATGATTATAATTTGAATTGGAAATGAACGTGACCGCAGACGAACTGTTAACTATACAAATAATATTATCAATATCAATTTGTATGTTTTATGATTATCTGTGGACTAAATGTATTTGTAAAGTCTGTTCGACATAAGAATGTGACGTCATTCGTTCCGACCACATTTTAAAAACCGAAACAGTTAGCACAATTGTTTCGTGATTGGTTGTACGAACGAACGGGTACGATGACGTCATAATGTTCTTATCTTAGACAGACTATAGGTGTTAGAGTTAAGTAGTTCGTGTTTCGGTTTGGGTTGGGTAGCCGGTACACTTACATAAAAGACTTATCACCAGTATCAACACCTTTGATGTTTATGGACAATGGTAATCCCTTACCACTAGGAGGTCCGTCTCCTTATTTGTCGTCTTATACTATATAAAAAGAAACCCATGGTGGCTGTAGAGATCTTAGATTTGATTCATGTCAAATATTTCTTTTCTTCTCGGATTTTTGAAATCTATAATCTATGGCGATAATTCAAATGAATCGTGGCCTTGAAAGTTACCCCTCACTATCCGGTGGGGTCGGTTTCTATAGATTTTCTTCGGTTTGCATAGCCTACGGTCATTCTCACCATCAGGTGATTCATCTGCATGTTATAGTAAAAAAAACATTAGTATAAATAATACACACATTTTTAAATTTATTTGATACGCGCTAAGACAAATAAGAAAGATACAATTAAATTTAACTATTATCTATTAGGTACGTATTCTATTCAAAATCTATAATAATATATATTCTACATATAATGTATGTTAGGGATATCTAAAAATATAATAAAATTCAGTAGTAGTCAATGTCGTGTTACCGTTTAGAGGGTGAAGTAGCCGGTACGCTTACGACAAAGACTTACGTCCCAGTTTTAAGGTTGGTAACGCATTTTAACACCGGTGTATATGTATAGGCTCTGACTATCTCTCTCCCTTGTTTGCCTTCCAATACAATAAAAAAAAAAATACCTACACTTAAATATAAACCGACTTCCATATAAGATTATTATCAATGTAGACTAACACGTATATTAGAGATTATTAGAGACAAGTCAAAAAGTATTTGTCAAATCTCCAATGAGACCACGTGACAAGTACCAGCTTTTAAATATAAAAATCGGCACAACCAGTAAAAAGTTACGACGTAACAAACATTAAAAAGAAATCGAATTGATAACCTCCTCCTTTTTTAGGAGTCGGTTAAAAATAGACAGGTGAGAATCTCTGAAAAAAATTACCTGCTCCATTCCTTATAATATATTTTTGCCTCACCAAATAAACTGTAGACACACTTAAACGTACCAACTCTGTTTTTATAAAAAAAAAGACAATATGCGGACTTTAATATGCAATGTTAACATAAACCTGTATACCTTTGCACAGGGTTATGGCGGTATGTGGTGAAATAATGAGTTCTACAGAAACAAGGTGGAAGATACCAAATGTACTAGAGCGCCAAAATATCTGGAGCGATCTCATCTATGTAACCAGAGCTAACGTTGTATGCTATCTCCAATACTAGGTTATTGTTGTAAGCATTAAAATGAGCATTGGAAAAAGCTTTAGTCTCTTAGTTTGAAGCTAAATATATTCAATCGTAAAATATATTCAAGTTGAAATATTTTTTTGTAAGAGAGGGCAAGATGCATAATTAATCCTAATATAAGTCAATTATTAACAAATATACGTTTATTCTAGGTTTGGTCCTTTTGGGGCTTTTTGTAGTATTTAAATGCCCAGAGCATCTC
Source organism: Mesosemia grandis (assembly GCA_018237805.1). Taxonomy (NCBI): domain Eukaryota; kingdom Metazoa; phylum Arthropoda; class Insecta; order Lepidoptera; family Riodinidae; genus Mesosemia; species Mesosemia grandis. Next base: position 1,801 of record DVZW01000105.1, read on the forward strand.
TTTATATTTTAAAATTAAAAATTTTCAAGTCTATTAGAACACTTACATTAGGTACATCTACTTATCTCCATCACCACTAATTAATAAAATCTTAAGCCGCGAATCCTTTTTTTATAATTTGTTTGATTTACATCAACAACGAGTGTTCACCGAAGTCTACAGCTCTCCAGTCAAATTAGAGCTTAGTTGAAAACAAGGTGGGGTCATAGAGACCCCTCTGCCGTCACCCTCACCCGCCCTGAACAAAATCAAAGACTATAATAAAATATATTAACTTATTTCCGTACATGTACTTTAACTATTAAGGGGTGTTTTATCAATTGCTAACTGGTACTCCTAATCATTTCGCTACTACATTAAAGATCATCACGTCCATTATCCCCGATGGGGTATGCAGAGGTGACACTAATACACAGCAGTAGCGCTAGAGTGTACTAGTATATTCACGGCATGTCGATGATATTAAGTCCCATCATGAGACAGGTGGCAAACTTAGTAGTAAAAGAGATAATGCTGTACTGTTTTACCCTGTAACTACTACACATACATACCTTTTGTAGGGTGGTTTTGAAGGGTGGTAAAGCTTGCTTCTATCGCCTCGTTAGTTGAGTGGTTAACGTACACGCCTAACTGAGCCAACCGACGAGGTTCAGGTTCGATTGCCGACGGAGCAGGCATTTGTATGATGAACATAGATGTCTGTATTTTTGGATATGGGTGTTTATTAAAAAAAATATTTTTGATATTTATACGTGTATTTCTATGTATCAATATCATTGACTAATAGCCATGTCACAAGCAAATAATTTGCTTAGATGTTTGGATCGATTCGTTTAATTTGTCCTTAATATTTATTATTACCATTTGTGTTGCCGATGAAAACTGGCCAGGATAAGGAAAAATATAGATATAAATCCAAGAGGGTAAAAAGGGTTTAGGAGAAGAGTCAGGCAGATGTATATTACTGTCTCAATAGGCGGAGGTAAAGAAATTAGTGAAAAGTGGGTGAAAAGGCGCTATTGCCCGTTATCTGGATAATAATTCTCAGTCGAATTTTACGCCACCCACGGCACAGGGGTGGTGACATTCTAAGCCGGCATCGTGCGGCGCAATTCTACTAATAACAAAAGAATAACAGACCGATTGACCTATTAATACAAAACTTATACCGCTGTGTTATTGTCACGGAAATTTTAATTTTTCTAAAGGATATTTTTTATAGGCTACTCACGGGAAATATATTTTATGAAATTAACTTTTTATGGACAATCAAAGATGAAACATTTTTTTTGGATATAACTTTTTATAATATTTTTCCGAGGTGAACACGTTTTGGGCTTCATGGTTCATTTGTTAAATTTGTCTAACAGGTTTAGTTCGCTGTTTGGCAAGTTCAAACATTCTATATTTCAAAACTGATCTTGGCCATTGTTGTTATATCTGTATCGATGGTAGTTATTATGATTGAAGCAATTATGAGGAATATGAACACTTAGTAGGTGTTAGAGTTCTCCGATGATCCGGTCTCGGTTGTCTCTTACCATCAGGTCTGCTTGTTTGCTTTCCTATAATATAAATAAAACTTATACTTGCTTAAATAAAATTTGGAAAAAAGTAGTGTTTTGAACTCAGCATAACAATTTAAAATGGAGTTTTTTAACAACGAATTAAATTATAAGGAACACAGTGTTGTTAGTCTTAATAAAAGTACTGTGCAAAACAATGAGGATTATATGACATTAACAAACGACTATGAAAACCAAGCAATTATTAGGCATGAAAGAAAAAAAACCCGGCTGTACACTCTTTTTCACATTTCCGGGCGCCATTTTGAAAATGTATATAGCCTAAGTCACTAACACAATTCTGACGAATTCAACAAGATCTCGTATGTGATAAAACGTCTAGCCGTTTGGGCTGTGGGGCATGCTAAAGAAATGGGCATGCATACATATGCTCGAAAAACATAACTCTCCTTAAAGATTTTGGTTTAAGTCTTTTAACTAATTTAGTAATAGTTTGTAACTGTTAAAGTAAAGAGCAATCTATACCATTCAATTAATCTATAGGTACTAGGTAGTGTCTGTAGTACATTAAATTTTTCTGACAAATTTCATGATAAATACTAGGTTTATTCGCTTTCACCAAATTGATAATTTTTAACCAAATTAAAAAAATAAACTGCCGTCTACCGGCTTTTGTTACTACAAGCCCGTAAGTTATATCTATGTATACGTTACTGTAAATGTAAGGATCTAAAGTTTAATATGTCGAAATGTAGGTTAGGTTTTGTTGTTAAACACCACAAAACCAAACCTAACCTAAACTACCTCCTCTTTTAACAATTAAGAATTTGTAAATGTTAGGTTTAGTTCGTACTAGTATTTAATATCTACTAGTATTTAATTTCCTACGGGCTTTTACTGTAACATAGACATGTATTGAGGATATACATTTTAAACTCATCCTTACATTTACCAACTCACCTCGGTAAATCCTAGGTTTTACTAACAAACGTGCTTTTACAGTAAATAAAACCTATAAATTCTATTTAACAAAATTACATGTCATCGTTCATATATTGTTGAAACTTAATTAAACTGCAATGTTTTACTTCCAATCGGTTGCCATGGCGCCTCCACCGCGATAACCACATTGAGTCAACCCTTTTTATCTACAACATTGTTAATAATTTTAACGTCGTGACTAATATTGAACCTATATCATTGAGGAGTGAATAATTAAATAAAATCAGCTGTTTACTGGGGTGAAGAATGGTGTATGAAAAAAAAATACAGGCGAATTAATTATTTCTCTTTACGTATTCATAATTTTCTTGCAATCTGTACACTGTGAGGTTGCGTGTGTAACTAAGAGATCTCGGATTCTGATTTTCAGTTTTTCGTAATACTTGATTCATGTAGTCCTATTTATCCTATTAATAGGTTGTAAAACCGTCGTCTTGGCCTAAAGCGAGTGTGGCTGTATAGTTGTTGCTTGGAATGGTATTTCTGCTTTACCCATTTTAGATATCGCAGGAGCGTCCAAATTTCCCAGGAACATAAAATTTGTAATTTGCAAGCAATATTTGGTCAATTACGATTAGCAATAATGAGGCGTCGGCGATTCTCTCGAAGGATTAAATTTTATTTGAAAGGAGCTGAACGGCTAAACGTTGTTTTGCCATATAAATTATTTCTAGTCATTGGTCGAGATAAAAACTATCCTATCTTATGTTGGCCCAACAAAATTTTATTGAAATCGGTTCAGTTGTTTCAAAGATTAGCGGAATCGAACACTGTTTCGGGTTTTAATGTATTATCTTACCTTACTAATATTATAAATGCGAAAGTTTGTGAGTATGGATGGAGGTTTGTTACTCTTTCGGGAAAAACTACTGAATGGATCTAGAAGAAAATTTACAATAACAAAGCTTATACAGCAGAACAAATAGGCTACTTTTTATCCCGAAAAAAATTACGGCACCGTCGGTTAGCGTTGGGCGCGTTTTTGACGACAGCGTCGCGGGCGCCAGCTAGTATGAAATATATGCGTATTGTAATACCTAGCTTATAAAATACATATAAAGTAGGTAAATCCAAAACGCTACAGATTCTAATGAGTATTTCATGATATCTGTCATGACACTAAAATTGGAACGGAACCTTCAAGAGCAGGCGCACTTGATTTGATTTATTCAGGACAAAGGAACAAATATATTTCCCCATTTCTAATTGTTGTATGGTAGTATGTACATTTCCTGTCGTCATAACAACTGCGGGTTTAGTGTTGTTTCAATCGGTAGGGTGGCATGTTGGCGTCGTTACTGATACAAAAACAAAATGAATGACAATCCTTCCAAACGATATCCCTCATATATGAACTTAATATTATCCTAATTCGTTATTATTACAGACTATATTTATGAGTGAAAGTACGTGACACTATTAATTGTTGTTGAAAAACATTATACAAAAATTATCCGAATGGCAAAAATATTATTTATCTTTGAGTTTCTTTTATCCATATTTATAAAGCATATTATATAGTGTGAAATATATTTGTATGGTAATATTAATTGACCTAACTCATACCTATCACTTACATTTGATTGATGGGCGTTTTGTTATGACAACGATCGCTTTTCTCGATTATTTTGTGGGCGGTTCACGATAAAACCTTTTACCTTGTCGTCTGTACAGATTAGTATAACCTCAAAGGCTGGCAAAAGTAACTGAAACGTCTCTGGTGTTGCGGTTATACATGGTCAGTGGCAATCACTTACCATCAGGCGAGCCTCCTGTTCGTTTGCCCCATCTATAAAAAAAAGAGGTTTGCATTTAATTCCCAGTATGAGCTAACGCCTCTGATTTTACATCGCCGCATGCCTGTATTGTAAATTCTAACGAACTAGTTAAAAAGAAGCTATATTCCTTACGAGTAAGCTTACGAGTAACTGAGTGTCAAATATTTAGTTTTACATACATGCCTCATTAAGACGCCACGGCGTCGTCGCTGGCGGCGCAGGCCTGGCTACTTCTGGCGTCCGACGTCGCCAAGTCGAATGGCTTTCGGTAGTCAGTTCGTTTACGTCGTCAGGAATGGACGTAGGAGAAATCCGACTTTGTTAGGAACGACGCAGAAAATGGAAAAGAATGAAAAAGTTAACTATCATTATAATTTACACTATGAATCGTCGGCACTTGGTAAAACTTCATTATAATGTTTATTATGAGATTAAAACACTTGTACTTGTTTTACTAATATATTTGAATTAAGAGAAATATATTAGTAAAACAAGTACAAGTGTTTTAATCTCATAATAAACATTATTTGTTTTATACGTTTTCTGTGCGAGAGAGGTGTCGGTGATTGCTATATTTTATTTTCTACTTGATTTTTACTGTTTTTGTTGACCACGTAGTTGAGTATACTTGTTTTACTCGTGCCTTCTGAGACACTAGAGGATCTTTGAGGTGTACTGTGTGTAAATAAAGTTTTATTTTTCTTCGAAGCTTGGATGTTATGAGAGATATTACTATTGGAGTTTTCTTGATGCTGTGGTGAGATAGAGAGATGCCTTTTTCTGGTGTCTGTCGAGTCTGGTTTATCAATTATGATAAGTTTGTCATATTTAATAACTGCGTTATTACCTTTTTCTCTCTCTACTTTTAATTGACCTTGAAGCATTTTTCTCTTCTCTAAAACGTGCGGAGGATATTCTTCCTTTATGTAGTAATTAGAACTGATTAAGGACGATTTCTGTTTCATTATCTTGATTTTATAATATCATCTACTATGTTGAGTGTACTTGTGACATGTCATTTCAGACAAGTTTCATCTTTGCCTTCGGGTAGTAGGTGCAATGTTTTTTTTTACTGTACGAAGCTATTAATAAATTAACGCTCCCTTACGATTCGATTGTATAATAGAATTGATGACCCTCACCGAGACGTGGGAGCACTAAACTGTAACTAAGCCACCTCTATCTAATAGATGTAATGATACATTTATGTGATTCTGTAATAACTCTTTAGCCTATTTAATAATTCCATTCAAAAAGACAGAATTTGAAGAAAAAACTTTTTATATATTATATATTATAGGAAATTTTTATATATTATAGGAAATCAAACAAGCAAATGGATCTCTTGATGGTTACAGGTAACCGTCGCCAATATACACCAAATGTTTTAATAGTGCATTGCCAATCTTGAATTAGGCATGAAAAGACTCTTACGTAAGTGTACCGGCTAGTTTACTCTACAAACAGGAACACGACAATGGCAAGCACTGGGACTATTGTGGCAGGAAATGTAAAACGATGGTACCGATTCGGGCGAGTCATTGCAGAAATCTACCACCTAGTAGTCGTGATGCTAGTGACAAGCTACCTGGCAGGAAGGCAGTTGGCCTAGTCGATACACGAAAACCAGACCACCGCGAGGAAAATCAGTTTTATTTGTATTAATTACTGTTATAATGCGAAATTAGACGAAACTCGGTACTTAGGGAAACCTGAATGACCTATGTCTTTATAACCAAATTGATCGAATACATACAGTTCAATTGAGAACCTCTTTTTGGAAGTTGGTTAAAAATATGTATTCTTTCAATTAAAAATGTACAAATCTGATATAAAACGGAAATGTTGACCCGTTACAATTGTCGCTTATCGATCATTCCGAACAAAACTATGTTTTGATTTTTATTCCAAAAACACTTTACATTCGCACTTTGCACATTAATTTCCTGTCACGTATGCAGCACTGATAAGGATAAAATTTATTTACTTTATAGACTTTTTACAGTGTTGAAATGTAAACAAAATGTCTGTTGCTTCGTGATAAGCTTAAAATAAAGTAGAAACGCTTAAGTTACATCTTTAATGTGATTACAACTCTTGAACTGTTTGGTGCCAGCCTAGAATGTCTCCGTTTAATTCTTTATCTGTAGGTGTTTTAAAAGCTTACAATGGATTACACAGAGTTGTGTCCGCAGCCTACTTTCATTAATACTAATAATGGAAAACAAAACAGTGAGAGCAATAATCGATTACAGAACTAAGAACATGGATTGCAAAATCATCAGCTACTCAAGGGTATACTGGTACACACAAGCGTGACTAGTGGGTGTTCACGTTTGCCAACCCCGTAGGGGAAAATGGTGGCACTAGTGAACGTAAAATATAATGTACCTACAAATTGCGGGATATTATCCTCAAACAGGTAGAGATGAGACTAGTACAAACTGACGTGAGTGTACAAAGGCGACACTCACTTACAGCCGATCTTATTCAAGTCCCGTGATGTCATAGTTAAGAAGTCAGTCGCCATATCACCTATCCCAGGTAAAGTTTTTTTGGAAACAACACATTAACATTAAGACTTGAATCGAGGATTTCGTACATATGCAGTGTGCATACGCAATGGGTATGTAATTTCTGATTGTTATAAACAGGTATGATTTAGAAGATTCCAAAACAAAACATTTCGTTAGGAAGAAATTTCAACTAAAAACTTTCTTATAGATAAAAGAATGTCAATCGACACCTCTGAATTTGCTAATCAACCTAATGCGTCTTAAAAGATTTCGTCTCTTTTACCTTCTTATTAGTTTCCATCAAAGAGCGCCAAAACACGTTTCTAAAAAGCAAAACTTTTTACAAAAGGATATTTAATTAGCTTTGAGATCAAAGGTAAAGATGTACAGGCAGAGTTTGGAAATTGCAACTGGTTGGAAATTTGATAAAATACAAAAACGTTAAGAAAAAAATCTTATTAGCTTTCGTTAATATTATGTGAATTTTAAAACTGGGTTCTACGTTAATATTATTTACTTTTGAGGAGATTATTATTATATTATTTACTTAGAAAGATTAACGTATGTGTCATGTGGTTGGTTAGCCGTACTGGGTGTGTTATTTATTTCCAGTTTTTTTTTCGAAAAAAAAACAATTGTCATCTCAGACTCAAGGCTAGCAATGTACCATTAACACCTTTGGTGTATAGGTGACTGTTCTCTCTTACCATTAAAGGATCCGTCGGTCTTTTTGCTTCCCTTAAATATAAAAAATAATAATACAATAGGGGACAAACGGACTGGAGGCTCAACTAAAGGTAATGTCACCATCGCCTGAGTATAACCGTATTACCAAAGGCGTACGAAGCCGGCCTTTAGAAGATGAATAGATATCTCTTCTAGAAAGTTCGTAAGTCGTATCGGTTCAGAAATACCTTCTCTGACAATTTGTTCTAAAGTGATTTACTAGAAAAATATAGATGGTATATGCACCCTAAATTTTATAAATAAGTACAAGTATTTTATACTCCTCATAACTACCTATTTTTTTTATTTTTTTTTATGTTACCGGACAAGTTACACGAATTAATCTAACCCCAAATTAAGCAAATTATTTGCTTTTGATCTGGGTGTTAGTCATCGATACTAATACATAGAAATACATATATAAATACCGAAATAAATTTAATTAACACCCATACTCAGAAAGACAGACATTTATGTTCACCACACAAATGTCTGCTCCGTCGGGAATCCCACCTGAGCCTCGTCGAATGGTGCAATTAATCATGTACGCTAACCACTCGACAACGAGGCGGTCAAATTTTATTATATGGTAAGCTTGGTAGCAGATCTCGGGACCTCTAGGTTGTAACCGTGTACGCCTAACAAGGCTAGGTTAAGTTAACTAATGACTACAAGAACGATAATATAGTATATTTTTGTAATATATCGCCTTGTTTAAATTATAATGCCGGTATCAGTATAAGACACATGAGGTCCTGTGTTCAATTTCCAGGCCGAGCAAATAAAAAAATAAGAATTTTCAAACTAATACGTTACATTATATTTTTAAGATATTACACAAATGGGGTAATAATGACACATAGCCTAACATGAAAGTTGAACCCAGGACCGTTAGCTCTATGCCAACAAGGCAAACCAAATAAAAGAATATATATTTAAACTTAATACAGAATAGAATAACAACAAAGTTAATCTGCCTGCATGTGTAATAAAGTTGCTTACAAAATGCAAATACCGTGAACCGTCTATTTTTGTGCAATTATCTGATGTACGAACAGCTGGTTTCAACTTTTCTCGTTAGAGACTTTTCCGTCAAATTAACAGTTGATTTAGCAAATTCGAACATATTCATTAAGAAGTGTAATGGGAATAAAATCAACAACCCACTTTTTTGGTACATAAATAAATTAATAAATATTATCACGGCCACTATCTTCCAAGGCGTAGGCAAATAAAACGTAGGCAGAAGCCGTTTCCGTGATCAGCAAAACCTCTCTCTCTGAATAGTAATCCTATCGACCAACGGAAATAGGATATCAAGGGGTAGTTATATTCGACGTCCTCATTCTGTTTTAAATAATGTTTTTATTATTATTAATAAATCATCATCACGCCTGGTCTCTTGCAAGGTAAATAGAGATCGCCAAACATAACGATTCAAACACACTCGTCTCGCTTCATCTTCATTTATAATCATCTTTTCGTGCGCTCTCGTTGGTTTCGATGACTGTGTTAAATAACGTTATATTTAATATAATGTAGATAAATTATAGAAAAAATTCGAGATAGGTAAGTAAAATTTTCCAAATACCATTTATCGGCTTCTTAGTTTTTTTATTTAAAAAAAACACATTTAAGTGCGCCTAGGTGTTGAGTTCCTTTCACGGTGTCAGGGGTCCTTTCAAATGGACACATTCAAGATTTTGCACTTAGCTTTCTCAAACTGGGCCTGGTAATAATGTAGATTAATGTCGGAGCATTAGATCCTTTATTATTATAAATACATTTTATTTTTGTCACATCAAGTGACTTAATATCACCGGCTTGTCCTGGGTATTACTAGTACACAGGCGCCACTGGTGTGTACTAGTTTTACGCCTGCCTACCCCTTCGGGGATGGCGGACGTGATTATATTTATTATTTATTTATTTATTATTCATGAAAAAGGGTTAATAATATACCTTTAACTATTGACTAAAGAATACTCATCAGAACTCGCCGCTCATCCCCTGATTATAATATTTTTTCGTTGATTTTTAAGACCAATTCTAAAAAGTTGGTGTAATGACATCCTAGGCCGGCACCGCAAGACTTGTGTAATAATGCGGCGATGATTAATATATTAAATAACTACTTTAATGCACAATTCCGATGACATTTTTTAATTCGACTAACCTCAGAATAGTATTTCCGATTAGATTTAGAACCTTCAAGTAAAGAGAAAATTTATTTCACAAAGATCAGCTATCGGATCTTAACGTACCTGAAACTCCTCTGGTATAAGTGTACGAACAGAGGGCGATCACTTAATTTGATTAGCATAATGATAAGTAAGTTCACGTAATTCCATACCATTAGTTGCAAATACATTGACAGTAATACGAATGACACCCCAATACGTTAGACGTTTTTTACGTGAAAAAGAGTGGTTTTACCTACTATTGTGCTCAAAGAGTGTGTTAAAGCAGTTTGTGCCATTGTGTTACAGCCTTTTGACCTCCGTACCTGAGACAGTAATTTGCATACTTTGCTTTACAATTCTATTTTCATGCCTTTGTTTGAAAACAAAAAAGCCTGTTTACGACAAGGCCTAGTTTGAGAATGAAATAATTCTTTTTACTATAAGTGAAAAGCTTCTATTTAAAGATTCAATCTGTTTGCATGTATCATCACGCCCGGTACACTAGTGGGGTAAGACGAGAGGGGTATCACGATTTTTACACACCTGTTTCCTTTTTTTAACATTACGGCATCAATAAAGTAAGATTTCATACATTTAACAATAAATAAAATAAATATAATCACGCCCATAATACCCGATGGGGTAAGCAGAGGTGAAACTAGTTCACACCTACATGCCATTTATCATAATTAGCCTCGGATATTCGAAGTCCAATGATGTGATAGGTGGCAAGCCTTTTTCATTATTAGACGAGTAGCAATAGTTATAACTATTATCCGTATGTCCGGGAACGGTTAAACAAACATGGATAAAAATTCATCATTGCGTTGCACAATTCCTTCTTTACTAATCACAATAATTTCAAGGCTAAATTGTTATCATTTAAATTATTTCCATCTCCATATTGTGAATGTTCCACATTTAAAAATAAATGTGAAAAATCTGTACACCACATACTTTGGATGTAAACGTAACTTTGATTGATGCTTACTTTAAAATATTTTTGCGTATCCTGTTAATACTCCACACTTACTAATTTTTACTCCAATTTGGTTGATTATTTTATTGATTACACCTATCACTGGAAACAGTCACAGTCTCGGCCAACATGATCTGACTGACTATCTGATGCAAATTCCGACAAAAATACCATGGCTCAAAGGCAATCAGGCTTAATTTAATTGTAAAATTTCTCATTTCTTGGCTTTGTCTAGCTTTAATCTTTTGCTGTCTTCTTCATTGAAAAGGCAAAAACAGGATATGTTTCCTACTCCTCTTATTATTTCTGTTAAATGAGTTCATGTCTTAGTGTCATGACGAGGTTGCTGCTATTGATTCTGGCGTACGGAAGGTACGGCGGTGGAAAGTAAAGAGGCAGATCAATAGTGCATAAATAATGATTTGTATGAACCAAAAACAAAAACTGACTCCCTTCAAATTTATGTGGGACCACTTCTAAAACAAGGCCTATATAATAAAAAAATAATGATTAAAAACGGTTTATAATTGGCGGAGCAATTGCGTAACATCGGG
>DVZW01000106.1:0-13054 GCA_018237805.1 Mesosemia grandis
GGATACAAATAAGTAATAACGTTAGGGTTTCACGACGATTTATGTTTAGATTCATATTGGGGCATTTTATATTAACATTATAAATTATAATTTTGTAACAGTATCAGGTAATACTCGATAATTAATATATATTTGCTTATTTGCTAGGACCTTAAGATAAGGCTTCGGTGAAATTGTTGTCATAAGATTCTTTGAAGGCCAGCTGTGGCGTTGTTTGGTCATTTATTATTCTCAGGCGTCTCATTGAAATTAGGTTGTGCGAGTCTAGCGAAGTCTTGTGTTAACTCGTTCAGTTTATCAGTGTACTATAAGGAAAATAAAGCTTATATTGGGTTCGGAACTTAGCACATCACATACATTTGTCATTACTCCTGCGATCTGTGAATGGTGAAGGCAAAGGTGTGCAACTACCAACGTCTAGACTCTAGATAACGATTTACCGCCTCGTTGGTCAAGTGGTTAGCGTACATGACTAACTGCGCTAATTGATGAGGGTCGCGTTCGATTATCGACGGAGCAGGCATTTGTGTGATGAGCATAGATGTCTGGGTATGGGTGTTTATAAAGATTTATTTCGGCATATACAAGTTTGTATTTGTATGTAGGTATTAGTATCTTTGATTAATTTCACAAGAAAATAATTTGTTTAGTTTTGGATTTCTTGATATTTATCCTAAATTTCACGAACTCCCAAACTAAACAAATTATATCCTATAGCCAAATCGGGAATAAATCAGCCTTTTCAAAAATAGAAAAACTTAAAATAAGAGTGTCTGAGCCGTGAATTGAACCCGAGATGCCTGCATTGTACTTCATACAGCTACCCACTAGACCGCATGTTTCTCGTGGCGCGCTATTTTGCTTCTGCGGTTATGTAGTCTGATTGAGGGTCTCGAAAGCCTAACAACGTCTAATTTGTATAAGTTACGAACCCACTTTTACAAGAAACAAGCATTTAATGTGTATTTATTATTATATAAAACAATAATTTATTTAACATAATAACATAAAACCCGACTGTAAAAATATTTATCCGCCATTTTGTTTTTTTTATGTACCTAGTGTCTCTCATGTTTTTCACGCGGACGAAGTCGGGGGCGGTAGCTAGTATTAATATATAGGTAAAAATAAAAATATAAATATCACCACGTCCATTATCCCAGTAGGGGTAGACAGAGGTGAAACTAGTAAACAAAAGTGCTATTGTGTACTAGTACACGCACGACAAGCCTAATAATAATAATATATTATTATTATTGTTATTATAGATTTAACAGGCAAGCAGTTGAAATGACTGATAAATCTGAAGACTGAATCCTGGATTCTTTACCCAGTTTAATTTTTTGTTTAATAGGTGTTTGTCTAGTCTATTTTTAAACTGAAGTATATTCTGTGATGAGACTATATCCTCGGATAATTTATTCCAAGCTTTTACAACTCTGTTAAAATATGTCTAAATGGGTTATTATTGGCAAAGCTTGCATTCAGTTTAAGGTGATGTCCTTGTAGACGTGTATTAATTATCCTTTAAGTTAAAAATTTTGTGAAAACCCCTAAAATCACAGTGCCCAGTTAAGATATGAATAATATAGATATAAGAAAACATACGTCTGCTTGTGTGAAAGGTGGTGTTTGTTTCCCTCGGTTCCGTTCCTCTTGCATTCTGCAATTTGCATAATAGTTGACCTGGTTCTGTAACTTCACGAATATTTTCCTGTATTCGTCTTGTATCCTGCTCATCTCACTGTTTATGTGGGTATCCTTTTTCGAAATGTAGTCCTAGAAGTATATTTTGTAATTAGATAAAAAAAAATTAAAAATATACCATCGCGTCCAGTACCACCGTATGAGGCATACTAAACGATGATGTTAAGTCTCATGATGTGACAGGTGACAAACCTATTGCCATATCGGTCACAAATACCAGTCCCTGGTAGTTGTTTTTCAAAAAATCTGAATAGACTCAATATACAATTTTCGCCCGACCTGGGATTGGAATCTCGTGCAACTTATACCGACACTGGAAAACTTCTGATTACAATGAATCCAATGCAATTGATATAACTATTTTTAATTCTGTAAATTTATGGTACCAGTAGTATTTGCTTATTACAATAAACTTCAAGACACTGACGGAGTAAGTTGATAGTACATCAATATTGTATATTTTTGGTTTAAAATCATTGATTTTTTTTGTGTGAGCATAAGCAAGCACACAACACAATAGTAGTAAAAATATTTGTCTTAGTATTTGGTGTAACGGAAGAGAAAATCCTGATTTGAAGATGAATCAATAAAAGTATAATTTGTTCAATATCATGTCTTTATTAATAATGAAAAACCCTTTTATTAAAAAAATATTGACTAAAATACTAACCTTATATGTTAACACAGTCCTTTTAGAGTTTTTATACTTTTCCTGAAGAGTCTGATGTTCATTCTTCAATTTTGCATGTTGTTGTTCTAATTTTGATATTGTAGAGTGTAACTCAACGACCTTTGTTTGGAGTGTTTGACATTCCTTGGCACACGAGCTGGTTTTCAGTTTCCAATCCTCTTTTTCCTTCTTCAAAACATCTTCTATAGAGCCCAACCGAGACAATCTCTCTTTGTACTTCTCCGCTTTTGATTTCCATTCCATACTATCATCCCGAGCCTTTTGATATTCAGTTTGCAAATCGTTATGCTCTTTAATTAGCACTGTTATTTCGTTCTCTTTAGCTTCAAGTATTTGTGTGACCTTAGATCTTTCTGTGAGTATGAATTCTTTCAACGTCTCGACTTCTTTAGCTTTTCTTTCAAGTAGGTCTTTTAATTTAGTTACCGAGGAGAGTTGGTCTGTCTCCATTTCTTTCAACCGTCTTGCACAGTTCATTTCTATTGTTTTAATTTCTAAAGTAAACTTTTCGGCTATTTGCTCTCTTATGGCCTTTTCCTTCAACATTAGGGTATTCTGAAATAGACAAATGAGATATGCAAGGCTAATTCAGCAACTTTTTAATTTAAATAATATTTTATTTTAAAAACGTTTTTCGGGTTTCTTAATTTGGATGATTTGTAAAATATTATTATCTACACAGGACAGGATAAAGTATAGGTACATATATTTAAATTAATTTTTCAATAATTCCTTATAATATATGTTTGTTAATCGATAATTATATTTAGGCGAATATCTAGAATAGAAATACGCATGCAATAACATCATAGTATCGTGGCAACGTGGCATCGTTAACGCCTTTGCTGTGTATTGTCGTCGAATATCTCTTAGAATTATCTCGTTAGAAAATCTGTCTGTATGTTAGTCTTCCTACACATAAAAAACAAATAAATTTAATTTTTGTAAAATCGTGTAAGCGTTTAACTGAATAAGAGTACCATTTCGTGCTAAGCGATTAAAATGAAATACGTTAGCACGTAATGACGCAGTTAGGTCTTGTATTTAGGAGGTCAATTACTTAAACATTCACCTTAGCAGCAAATCCATCTTCTATGTCTTCGTCAAGTTCTTGGCGTTTAGCCTTGGGTTCAGCAGGCAAAAATGGGCTATCAGTGTTGGTGGCCACAGTCCTCTGCTCTGATAGTTTACGGAAGCGTTCAACGAGGTATTGCTGGAAAAACTCCGCTTTCCCTTTTAGTTCCTTCATGAGAGTCTCGTTACTCTCTTGGGTAGCTGGATTCGATCAAAGGAAAATTCTTTTAAAAGTAATAAAAAATACATTTACTTTTTAATCCTATTAATATTATAAATGCGAAAGTTTGTGAGGATGGATGGAGGGTTTGTTACTCTTACTACCGGATGTTTGAGTGAAGGTTGGCATTCAGGTAGACTATAGTCTGGATTAACACTTAGGCTACTTTTTATCCCGAAGAAATTTACAGATCCCGTGGGTTAGGTTTGTTTGTTTTTCACGAAATATAATATAATAAAACTTTAATTTTTTAATTGGCATTTGGTGAAATGCCATCAATGTATCTGTATATGCGCTCATCATGTCTAATCGTTTTCATAAGAGACATTTTAGGATTTAAAAAAAATATTTAGAATTCCACTTGTACCTACTGAGTAATACTTATTTATTTTATTTTTATATAACTATCCGGTTTCGCAATGTAAATGCATCATCATGCAGCTACACAAATCCTAAGGTTGGATTTATAAAAAAAAGTCTATTATGAAAAAAAAAATGGTATCAACACTGCTCACCTAATTTCACACTATATTTGCTAATTTGTTCTTCCAGATTTCTGATATGCTTTAATTGCCTTTCGCACTGCACGCAGGCGCTAATTTCTTTTCGCATTGCATTTTTTTCGTCTGTGAATAAAAAAACAATATTATAACATTGCATAGGTAGACACAATAGGTATGCTATTTGGGGATCATTATCATCCATAAAGGGATAGGCAGAAAATTAGAGGACAGAGACACGAGAGAAAGTGTGTATCAGTTTAGTCTGTTCCTCTAACATTCTTTCTCCATGCCCAAACCAGCGAAGCGAGATTGAGCCCAACAGAAAATTTTGGCCGATCGGGTCACATTCGCTGGTCGCGTTTGTAACAGAAAATCTGTAGGGTCACATTCACAGACCGTGTTCGTAATAGATATAGAGCGAAAAAGTCAGTCTGAAAGAAAGTGGCTGTGTAAAAATGAGAAAGGACATCTGGAAAGAATGTCAGAGGACCATCTGATGAATACATATATGTAATGCGAAATTTGATGGAAGTTGGTATCAAGGGAGACCACGACACCTATTTTCGTAAAATTGGAAAAAAAAGGCGGAGTCAAAAGTCACCGTGCAAGAGTACATGAAGAGGTGAAGAAGCGTACATGTGTGTGAATCGGGACATTTGGGTTCCTCCCCGCTTACCTATGAAGTCATCAAACGTTTAATCGAAAACTCGAAAATATTCGACCCAATAATGTCATGGGTCATGACGCTACAAAAAACACTTATGAACTCATAAAAGAAACACGTATGACCTCATAAAAAAACACTTATGACATTATAAAAAAAAGTCATAAAATATAAACCAGCTTTTGTAAGGGATATTCCATCGAAGTTTACGAATCATTTATAGTTACGACTGTCGGTTCAGGCGTGGAAAATTGTATGAAGATAGATTGAGTAGTGAAAGCGAAATAAACCCTAATGGCGTCGTGACGTCGTGATGATACTTATATGCATATTTACACACGGAAGAAAATCCAAAACTAAAATAAGAATGTCTGTTTAATAACATTTATTTCATTATTTAATACAACCAATGGCTGTATTAAATCTCTAGGATCATCGAACAATACAATGTATAAAGAAAATACATGCTCGTATGAAGCAAAAGTCTAAATCTGCGTATGTGTAAGCCAAGTCACTGGCACATTAATGTTCATGAAGAATATCTCAATACTTAGTACTTAAAAAAATCACGTTCATTATTCCCGAAGCACTATTGTGTACTAGTGTATTTTGTCAGTAACTCTGATAAAAAAACATTGTGGCGTAACTATAGGGTGACAGGACTGGCAAAATGCCACGGATTTCCCAGTTTGACGGGATCCCCAGCCTGACTGGACCCCCGGCTTGACGGGCCCGCCAGCCCGATAGGCTGCGAGCTCAAAAGTGACATTTTTACCCAAATTTAGTAAACATATACATTTTAAATATGTATTTAAAATCGAATTAAAATGTGAAGATTTTTCATGGGGTCCCATCCAAGGAAATTGTCGTAGGCCTCGGAGGTATAATTACGCCACTGGTTTCACCCGAGTTGAGATTCCGCTACGCAAACGAGGCGACTACTTAGTACATACCTTCCAAAAACTTATTCAGTTTGTCCGTAAACTCTTTTTGTTTATCCGTAAACTCCTTTTGCAATTCCGATATCCTTTTATTAGCACATTCCAACTCTTCTTTAGAGGAACTCAGTTCTGCCGTTAATTTCTCTATCTGGCGATTCTCTTTCTCAATCTTCTCAACTAGTTCTCTCTCTTGCGTCCTGTACATTTCTTTATCTCGTTGTGTTCTTGTTTGTATATCTTTTATCTCCCTGTTTACAGTGTCTCTTTCACTGCATACCTAGAAGAATATATTTTTTTAATTTTTAAATTGCTATATTTATAACCTGGACTTTCGTTTTATTTCTCTCCCTCTCTTTTGTTTTCTCTCCTTCTCTTTTTTTCGCTTCTTCTCCCTCTTTCCACACGAGGAAATTTCAGTGTAAGGTACCTTATTGAAACTGTGTTATAATGACCATCTTCATTTCTTACATTTGGGAGTAACATTACCATAATCTCTTTAGCAATTTTGAAAAATGAAAATGAAAAACTTTCCTATCTCTGCCTAATGGGCATGATGATATTTTATTGATTATTATTATTATCAGGCTATTGTTTTATTAATACCACATTGATTGTGGCTTGTAATTAATTTGTATCTAGACTTTGTTTCAATTAGGCTTTTATTCTTAGGCCTCTCATTATTCATTTGTTAATATAACTCTTAAGTGTATCTACCTACTTTATAAATTACAATAGTGGCGAGCGTTAGGCGTTTGAACTTTGGACATTTGATGCTTAATTATTTAGACAACATAATCAATCATCATTGTCAGTTATATTTGTTGTTGATCCTATAGTCCAGCGGTGGGAAAAACTTTCTTAATGGGGGGCCAGAAAGTTTAAAAATGTTGGAGAAGGGCCAGAATTATAGGACAAATGCATTTTATGTTAAAAGTTTTATTATTATATCATCCCGGTAGTACCACTGCGGAGGAAAGGTCGAGAAAACCAAGCGCCAATCGTTACGACTCAAACACCCGCGTTTCGCTTCCTCGACCTTCATAACTCTTTTCTTGCACTCTCTTCGGCTTCAGCGACTCTTACCTAGTCCATACTTCTAGAACGTACAAAATATATTATCGCGGACTAATATATTTCGAAGGACCGTCGCCGAGCGGATGAAATGCGTTCGCGAGCCGGACGTGGCCCGCGGGCATTACTTTGCCCACCACTGATTTAATAAGTGTTGCTATTATTTAGATATTATAGAACTAAATAGAAACAATCTAGACTTTTAGCATTAAATTTAATCAATGATTATTTATATTAACAAATATGCAACAGCTATGTAAAGAGGAGGGTACCTGGAGGTAGAGCGTCTTGAGTTCGGCGTTGTCTCTCAGGGCGGCTTTGAGCTGCGTTGCACACCGTTCGAGCTCCCGCAAGAGGTCGGCGTTGGCTTCGGCCGCGTGAGAGGTTCGGCTGCTCTTCTCGAGCTTCATATTCTGGTACTCCATCTCCAATTCCGCGTACTTCAGCTCCATCTAAAAACATAACATCTATGTACTGTATATTGTCTCAAATATAACTTTACAATACACATAATGAATATTAAAACTTTACATATTTTTTTTTTGTCGTGATGCTGCATTCCTTGTGGGCGTATTCAACGTCATCTATAGGAGCATGGCGACCATTACCCTAAGTTCTACGAAGGCGACTCCAAACATCGTAACAGTGCATTCCTAACCTTGACAGAGATGTTAATTCACTTGCGTCAGTGTACCGGCTACTTTGCCCTCCAAACCGGAACAAGACAAGAAGCACTGACGTCATTGCGGCAGGAATAGGTAAGGCGGTGGTACACATCCCGGCGACTCATTGCCGAACTCTAACACTCAGGTGCCATGTTTTACCTTCGCTGTCCTTTTACGAGATGCAAAAGACACTTGGACTATTCTTCACACGAAGCAAGGACCAACATTAGCGAAAGTGATTTATCACAGCGATTATTCTTACAATGCAGACAGTCATTGTTAAGATAAACGTCAGTTGTATACTAGTATTGGTTTAGTAATCAAGGAAAAGGAACTCTATAAATACTGACATTGAACTGAAACTTCTCCGATAGATACAAGTAAGATATATTCCGAGGGGCACCGCACGGAATTCATATTATATTTCGATTAATAACACTTGTACTATTTCACTTTTATTTCTTTAAAGCCTACCGGTTTCACCTATTTAAGACATCATCAGGGCTATAATATTTCATGTTGTCAGCCACAATAATTTAAAAGCATCTCACAAAAATAATTACATTTTTCAATTCTGCCCGCACATCCTCCATATCTTTCCTTAGCTGTTCATTCTGTTGCCTGTATTTATCCAGCAGTTTGCTGTCAGAGTTGTCCAGCAGTTCCAACTTGTTTTTTAGCACAGCTATACGCGAATTTAACTGCATTTCAACCCCCTTTTGTTCTTCCAGCCTTGCTCGCAAATCCGATTCTTGTTTGCGATAGTGTTCTAATTTTTTGTCCCTGTAAAATAAAAAGTATCGGGTTTTATTTATTTATTTGGCTTCAGCTACATCTTATAATTCAATATATATTTAATTGATATATTTTGTTAATACTTAGCACTGGCTGACAAAAGAAACTTTTTTTTTTATTGTACAGTAAATTATTATAAGAAATAATTATCAAAGGATTATTTTAGATTTGTTTTATTAAAGATATTATAAAGAATGTATTATCTTTAAAAGTTTATAAAAATATATTTAAAAAAAAAGAACTTTCTTAATATTAGGCTTCAAAACATAGTTTTAAGTATATATTTATAATCTTCTATCTTAAAATGATAGTCTGTAATTTTATTAAAATCTGATAATTTTACCGCTTTGCTAATTCCTCTTGCAATATTGGCAATTTTTGTATTTGTTGTTTATGTCGACTAAAAACCTCTTTCAATGTATTTACAGGGGAATCACCTGAAACAGAACGAAAAATACAGATTTTAATTTTTTTAAAAGTCAGCCAAGGTAAAAAATATACAGTAAACATGTAATTTATATATTATATGGCCGCTTTTATGCAATTTTACAAAAATATACAGTACCAAAATACTTAAAATTAATTTAAAAAAAATGCAGTACCAAAATACTTAAAATTAATGAAAAAAAAAGTATAAGATAACACCATTTTATACGTCGGTAAATATACTTACCTAATCGTAACTTACACCTTTGACTACCCCCTTCGGGAATAACAAGCTAGGCCTAGAATTTCTAAAATGGTCGAAATTGGTTTTCCAGGTTTCCAACGATATTTAACAGAAGTATTAGGAGTATAAAATAGCTACAATTATAAATGGCTTTGAAGATTATATGAAGATATATAAATATGATTTTCGTAGACTACTTAAAATCTTACCTATATTAAAATTCTTATCTGGTAAGGAGTCCAACAACGTCTGATTGAGCGTGCTTCTTAAGTTCTCGTAGTCTCTCAGTTTATTGCGACACATGGCCAACTCATGGGCAGTTTCCTCTAACTTAGACTAAAAATGTCAAATACATATTTTAATTCCGTGTTTGGCTTCGTGTGATTAATAGGTCAATTACTTTGTGCTAAGAGGCGAGTGAAGGTTAAACAAATCACTAAAATGGTGACTTTGATTAGGTGATAGTGTTGTATGATGACTACATATTTTTTATTTATTGCATGATATTCTTTTAAAAAATTGTCGTATGACCATGGACAAGAATGATGGTTAATCACTAAAATAACAAATCACTAAAATGTTTACTTAGATTAGGTGATAGTGTTGTATCACGACAACATATATTTTTATTTATTGTATGATATATTTTTTTTAAATATACAATAATGTTTCATGGACAAGAATGTTTGTCTTCGAAATAGACAATTTACATCTAATTTTATGGCATATTAAAGAATTACATTTTAATTTTTTATATTTTACTGCAACTAAGATTTAAGTTCACTTTTCCGAGACTACTTTGCCTTAATCCGAAAGCATTTTTCCCTTCCTTAGTTGTTCCTCTACTTTCTCTAATCTTCTCATCGTAATGTAAATGACAACAAGATTCATCACCCATCAGGTATTTATTCCACGAGGATGCATTGTGGATCTCTTAAAAGTAAATCTTTAAATAGTCGACTTTTTTGGAAGTGATAAGATAACTCTCAGTAGAATATAAACGTCGATAACGATATGTCCACATAGATCTTCAAAATCTCTTCTTGTTGCAAACGAATGAACTTACTTTATTTTCCACTGAGTCGACTCTGCTTTTATTTAAGGGTCAATTCAATCTGGTCAAAATAAATCAGTTGTGGTCTCTGTGATATCGACTGCATACATTTTAGAATTGTCAATATGTTTCGACAATTCCACCATTCCATCAACTGACATTCTTTCCACTTGCCCTAACCAGAAGCACGTATTATGAATTGAGATTTCCGAAAAACAGAACTAGTAATTTCCACACCGCACAATATGGTTAACTGTTAAAATACAGATTTGTTGACCCTAGTTTATTAACTAAAACTAACTAAGGCTAATAAAGCAGTTAATACATACTCCAAGCTTTTTGATCTGTTCCCGAGTGGTGGCTCGCTCTTCAGACATTTGCAGCAGTTTGTCACGCGCGCGAACATCTGGGACCAGTCTCTGCGCTGCTTCCAATTCACTAGCCAGCCGGTTAATAGCCCCACCTTTCTCTATTAATATCTCTTCTTTCTCTTTCTCTCTCTCTTTACAACGTTTCTCCAACATCTTAATTTCATTTTCCTAATCCACGAAAATTTTAATTGTTTAATAAACTTTTTTTTTAATTTACAGTTTCCATTGTCGGCACTTGGTGAAATACACTCGTCCTTATATTTTGATTAATAACACTTGTACTATTTCACTTTTTCACACAACCCGGGAGTTATAGCCTTGATGATGACTAAAATGGGTGTAACCAGTAGGCTTTAAATAAATAAAAGTGAAATAGTGAAAGTGTTATTAATCAAAATATATTGTTTAATAATCAATAAAAATGGTTTAATTAATTTACAGTATTTTCAAAAGTCAAAGGTTATTTTCATTTAAATTGGGACATTTAATACATCTTAAAGAAAACCAAAAAATGACTGAATAGAATACATCAATGTCATCATTTTTAGTATATTGATGAAAAAATTACCCTCAAAACTTAACCATTTAAAAATAATACAAAAATAAATTAAGTGTGTGGCAACATGTCCCTATAATTTGTGTACTTAAGCGACACCAATTTGTACTTTACAGTATGGACGTAAAGTTTACTGTGCAGAGGACGGGCCTCGTTTTGAAGGTTGATCGCCGACATATAGTATAGCTGACGAGTACAGCATGAATTTTGTATATATCAGAGGAAATGTTGTACAAAGCACTTGTAATTAAAATGCTGAATTACATAAGAAGTTTTTTCATGAGATTTCTAGTCTTGTTCTTAACCGGAGTTCATCCTTAATGGATCGGACAGGGTTTACTTTACAGCCTGTATATTCAAAGGCATATAATATACAACATAGGATGAATAAAATTGAATCAATATAAATAAATAAAATTGGGAGTATCTGTTTGTAATATAAAAACATCTGTCTGTCCGGCCAATCCTTGGAAGGGTTGGAACGATTTTGATGGGAATTTCAATGGCAGATAGCTTAAGGTAAGGTATATAATACACCATTCAGTGTTTACCTTTTCATTTAGCCTAGTTTTAGCTTTTATCAAGTCATCTTGAATTCTATCCACTTCTTCTCGATGTCTGAAACGCAAGAAAAATGTTTTAGTATCATATACATTTACCCCTAATCTGTTGTCACAAATTAGACTAAACTAAACCAAAATTTGATTTAATTCTGTCAAAACAGCAAATATTTTTTGTAAACTACCAAAATGGCAGCACTTAACTATATTTCAGATTTAAAGTATAAGCATCATTGACTCCTATTCTGTTGTCGAAAATTATATGTAATTGTGTCAAAACAAACAGACAAACTTAATTTATACATTACCAAAATGGCAGGACTAAAATATATTTTATGCTGCTATTGTTTGTTAATAATAAAACAAAACTATCTTTTAATTTTATGTTACCTTCATTATCCAACCTTTGATTCCCAACCGTGGACGAATGTGATGAACAGAAACATATGTCTGAGTGTTTATTAAGTATATTACTGCATTTATTAACGAATGTATTAATTATTATTATTTGAGATCCATAAGACAAGAGAAAATGTTAATTTGGGGTTATATCAATTTGAGTAATTAGCCAATGATAAAGGGAATGAATGAATATAAAGGCAAATTACTTAATTGATCTAACCCCAAACTAACCAATTTATTTGTTTGTGACAAACGTAACCTATCTTGTTCCACAATTTTCAAAAACACAAATTACCAAATGCGTTAAGTTTGTAATTTTAAGATGGCGCCTAAACATTCCTTTTCTTAGTCGGCATTCATAGTACATGAATATCGAAATAAATCAAATAAACACCCTTACCTAGAAATATAACATTTATGTTCATCACACGAATAATTGTCCACATCGGGATTTGAACCCGAGCCTCGTCGACCGGCGTTATTAGGCGTGTACGCTAACCACTCAACCAACGAGGCAGTCAAATAATACCAATGCTTGTATTGGTATTCCACTTGTGGAAGGCGGAATTTATAAAAATGAAAAACAAAAATTTATAAATTGCTAGCGGACCCGGAAAAAGTTGTTTATATGAAGTTTAGGGGCGCGCACAACCCTTATCACTTAGGGGTATGAAAAATTGATAGTAGTCGATTGTCAGACCTACTGAATATAAATATGACACCAAGACCGCTATGCTAACTAAATAATTAGTAAGAAGATCTTACCTGTCTTGCTGTTCTCTAAACAATGCGTCTGTGTCATGGGTATGTGCCACCTGTAAGAGATGCATTTAAAAATATAACTTATGTAATCGCCAATGTGAACTAGTGGTTAGATACAGGGGTCCCGAGACGAACTCCCCATTCTAACAATTTCTGTTTTTAAAAAAACTTGACTGATTTTTCTAGAAAAGGTTTAATTTTGAATTTGCCATGACGATTGGCGGGATGGATAAATTGCTACAGTGGGGAACTGTTAAAGGGCTGTGGGTCGGAACGGTGACTATGACTATTATCATTTTCTGTACCAGCAAAGGCAGCAACTGAAGCAACTATAAGTTACTAATATAC
>DVZW01000107.1:0-13053 GCA_018237805.1 Mesosemia grandis
CAAAGTTATCGCCATATCGGGCACATATTCAAGTCCCGGATAGCGATTTTTTTACAGAATATCCGAAATTATATTCAGAAAATCTGAAAAAGTTTAAATCATATTTTATCCGTTACAATTTTAATTTATTGTTTTTACGGTGGTACGATGATTGTTTATGACACCACGTGCGCTAGGTGCGGAGTTTCTTCAAGTATGGATTTACTCATAATTTTTTCTTTGTTACAGCATTAGACGTGGCGCGCACTGGGTTGTAAATTTAAGATATTTTGATTTTTTTATCATGGTAGTTATATGTATGAGTTCTGTGGCTTTAGCAGCTGAAGATCCTGTCGATGAAGATAGTAACAGGTAAGAATTTAATCTTTTCAGTTCTCGTTCAAAATACCTCTGTTCTACTTGTTATTTAAATGGTAAAATAATTTGATATACAAATACTTACATACTTCTGAAATGGTTTACATTGATGAAGGTTTTGATTTTTGATTTTGACTGTAATCTATTAGTGGCAAAGAGTGATGTATACATACGAAATGTCACTCTTACCACAGGAGTCTAACATATAGTATGATTACATAGTAGGAATATGTATTTATGCTTATTACATTTTAATAATTATAACATACTTATCTAGTAATAAATATTTAACGCAATCTTGGTATCAAAATTTATAAACAAGGCTATATGTTTTAAAATCAATTATTTTTATGCTATTGTTCTCGTTTACTCCCGCAATACACAGCGAAAAATTTATATATGATGTTATTGAATCGTTGGCTAATTTAAAGTCTTTCTACAGGAACAAAGTTTTAAATTACTTCGATTACGCATTCACGGGTGTTTTTACCGTTGAAATGTTATTAAAGATTGTCGATCTCGGCATACTGTTTCACCCTGGCGCATACCTTCGTGATTTGTGGAACATTATGGATGCCGCGGTCGTAATATGTGCCCTAGTGAGTTTCGGCTTCGAAATCGGGTAAGTTATTTTCTTTGGTTTTTGTATATAAGACGAATGGATAAATGAATGACTCAATTTACTCGTACATTTATATGTGCAAGCAAAAGAATCCCTTGCAGACTCACTTTTTATAATGACATATCTATCTACTATCACTGTCCAAGCAAAAACAAATTGTTCAAAGGACCCCGAGCAAAGCCGGACCTGGACGTTAGTTATTAATAAGTTAATCTTATATTCATGCTAACCATTGATATGGCTAATATTATTACTTTAGAGTTTTCAAACATCGAAATTGATCCATCCGCATGAGAGCTCCGATGCCACAAACAGATACACATATAAACATCGACACAAAAATATTAATACCCCGCTTTTTGCGTTTAAAAGATCTTGTTATATTGTTTATTAGCTATATAAAATTGTGTAAAATTAAATTCTGAAAATCCATTATGCTCACACTGAATTTATACACAATCTATAATTATAATTAATGTAGAACTTTTGTTTAATTTCAGAGGTGTGAAGAAAGGAGCGGGACAAAATTTGTCCACAATAAAGTCATTACGAGTGTTGAGAGTGCTCAGACCTTTAAAGACTATAAAACGTGTTCCAAAGTTAAAAGCAGTGTTTGACTGTGTTGTGAACTCTTTGAAAAATGTCATTAACATTCTCATTGTGTATATATTGTTTCAATTCATATTCGCTGTAATTGCTGTTCAACTTTTTAATGGTAAATTTTTTCACTGCAACGATATCAGTAAGAACACTTTTGAAGACTGCCAGTAAGTACTTTTATTATTATTATTTTATTCACCAATTTCCCATAAGTTATACAGTTTGAAGCACTGATATTTATTTTAGTATCGATATCGGCAATGTAACACATTGGTTGATGATTGATTGTACATGTTTGTGCATGGCTTTGAACATTTTCTTGAGAATCTTTGACCTGATATAACATAAATTGGAAAACAAGCATTAATTTTTATGTGCGGTAATCAACTAAGTTAGTTTATTCGTAAATTAGTGATCCTAAAATTAACGTTACGATGCAGGGGAATTTAATGTTTTTTGAACTGAAATTTTGCAGAAGCTCTGTTCCATAATGATTAATTATTATTAATCAACCTGTTTATCTTGATACTGATATCAGTTTTATCAATATATAAGATAAAGTTAACTAGATTAAACATTATATTCAATCTTGAGTATTATAAATTTAAAATTCCATGTAATTCACGTAGATTTAATTTTTATATTTTGTTAGTACTAGGAGTTTGATGACATGTTTAGTCTCAGGGAAACGTCGCGATTATAGCAAAGCCGTTCTTAAGTTTTGGTGAGCGTCTTGCAACCGTAGATATCAAATATTAATATGATGATAATTATATTTATTAGCTGTGATCATACTGAAATCGCAATTGCGACATAAGTCCATAAAAAAAAGAAAAAAAACTGTGATCATAACGATGATCAATTCGATTTATATAAATTTAAATTAAATAATTGTAATCAACTCCATTTAAGCCCATAATGAAGTAAATAAATGTTGGTTTCGGTAAAAAAAATATTAAATGTTTATGTTAATGTTTCCAGAGGGTCGTACTTT
Organism: Mesosemia grandis; assembly: GCA_018237805.1. Lineage (NCBI taxonomy): Eukaryota > Metazoa > Arthropoda > Insecta > Lepidoptera > Riodinidae > Mesosemia > Mesosemia grandis. Next base: position 2,574 of record DVZW01000107.1, read on the forward strand.
GTCTACGAACCAAACAGTATATTGCCTCGAGTAAGTAAACGGCAGTGGACGACGCAATCCTTCCATTATGATAACGTCGCTTCTGCAATGCTTACGCTGTTCGCAGTACAAACGGGCGAGGGGTGGCCACAGTAAGTTTTCTAAATTTTGCATTATGTAAGTCAAATCATGGCAGAGACCATTTATTGGGACCCGACGTAAGTCAAATTAGCCAATAGACAAAAAACTAAAAAAAAATAGATTTTTATGTAAACAACAGCCATTTTTACATAACCAGTGGATTTTATTATACTCTACTGAACCAGAAATATAAAAATCGACATGGAGAGACAGCAAAATAATCAATCAGCAAATAATAGAAAAAACACTGAATACAGAGAATAAATTCATTGAGGCGTTATATGAAACATAAGCTAGACACCACAGCTTATGTTGCGTAACTCTTTATTTACTCCAACGTTATTATAGGGGGGAACTGAAAGTTGGGCATGCTCTAGAGAGCTTGGGAGTAGAATAAAAGAATGCAAGATGAGAATCCTGTGAAAAGTCTCTTAGATCACACTCAGCGATCGCGTTCTTAACATTGAAAGTATTAGATAAAAATGAGATGGAGCTTTTTTGGTTATGTGGAAATAATGTAAGATTAACACTTGACGGTTAGATATACCTACAATGCGAGAGTGAGTGTAAGTCAGTACCTTGAGAGACCATGTCCGACTAAGATAAGTTAAATAACGACCAAAGATCAAATTAATCACGCCTTAAAAATTGCAGCCAATATTTGAAATTAATATTTGAACAATATAAGCATTGGAGTATGGCAATTTTATAACAATATCTATACTAATATTATAAATCTGAAGAGGTATGCTCTTCAGTTTTATAATATTAATATATGTATTGTAATATTAGTATTAATTGTTTGTTTGTGGAACGCGCTTATCTCAGAAACTACTGACTGAATCGATTTAAGCATTTTTTCTATGGTCCACTTATTGAGGAAGGCTACATACGTAAAATTTTACTATGTACAGGGCGAAGCCGAAGCGGGCCACTGCTTATTAATATAAACAATATTTATATTATATTTGATTTCTATTGAAAATAATTATAACTTTTATCATTTCAGAGTATTACAAAATTCAATGGCCGCCACCTATGAAGACAGGGGACCTATACAAAATTTTCGAATAGAAATGTCCATATTTTATATAGTTTACTTTGTAGTGTTTCCGTTCTTCTTCGTTAATATATTCGTAGCCTTAATTATTATTACGTTTCAAGAGCAAGGTGAAGCTGAGTTGCAAGATGCAGAAATAGAAAAAAATCAGGTATTCATAAAAGACAGGGCTTATTTGGATATTAATTTTCGTAAGAATCTAATGTTGTTATCGCTTTATTTAATCGTTTTAGAAATCGTGTATAGACTTCACGATAGAAGCACGTCCTCTGGAGAGGTATATGCCAAGTAAAAGGGGGAGCGTTAAGTACAAAGTGTGGAGAATAGTTGTTTCTACACCTTTCGAATATTTCATCATGGCACTTATCGTGCTTAATACATTGTTGCTCATGATGAAGGTATGTATTAAATATAGATCATAGACACGAAAATACGTTTTCATATAAGAGAGTAACACGAACAAACACAATGAAAAACAAAATACTATGAAAGACAACAGACAGCACTATCAATGTGGAAAGTAGCAAACGAGCACATCCTTAAAGTAGACCATGAATATTTAACAAAATTTCACAAGGCACAAAATTTAGTATAGTGTACCTTAAATGTATACAAACTTTTGCACTAAAACTAATTAGAAAGTAAAGAAATAAATACTTGCAATTTAGGTATACAACTAATACAGAAAAAATAAATAGTAAGAAAAATGTTAGACTTTTTAAAATGAAGTAATACGTATGTGTTCTGTTATTTTAAAAAGTTATAATATAATGAGTTGTCGACTTTAGTTAGTACTGCCAGACCAGACACTTTGACGCAACTACACACACGAAACCAATTAATAGCAGCATACGTACATTGTTTTGGAATGTACCAAACTCGAGCCTATAACATCAAGTGTATCCCTACAAAGTTTTTGTTGTTTTAAATCTGTGTTTTTATGTTGTTGTATCCTAATGTGAATCCTTGCTTGTGATCAAAATTTAACGTTCATTTCCCTATTTGTGTAAGTGTTTATGCACGATATACCTTTCCTTCCTGCACATAAGGCTCAAAATCAACACATTATTTCTGTGCTAATGAATTTGCAATATGTCTATTGTCTACTAAGATCGTGGCGTGGAGCATTTTTGTTGTTTGTCTTGCATGATAATATAAAGACATAATTTATCTGTCTTACTTGTTGAAAAAAAATCTGCATCGCATGATGGATGGAACGGCCTTCCGCCAAGCAACATTCTCAGTGGCTTTGGCCTGCTTCGTTGTCGTGAAAAATTGTTAAATTGATGTCAACCTCCAAATATATTCCGTAAAATATACAAGTAACATATTATGGGAGTCCGAGTAATATCCTGTCTCACTTCGATACATTTTAACTTAATGATAAGATTTGGAAATTGCGAACGAATCGAACAAGCACAACTCTATGTTTATGTATTTATTTGTGGACCTCCTCATCCTCCTTTAACTCCTCGTTAACCATAAGACGTTTATTATATAATTAGATTTTTACATATAAATTGAGCATTTAATATTTGCATCACTTAGACATCGACAGCTAATAAATGCATCTACATCATAGCATACTTTCATCATCTGTCTGACCCTCTATCCATTAAATAACAATCAAATATTTTTATTGCCGTGGGTTTATTCGACACGTCTTCACTAATGGCAGTACTATAACCAAAATGACCTCTACTCGGATATCCTCAAGTATTCAAATATGGGGTTTACTGGAATGTTTTCTGTGGAAACCGTGTTGAAAATCATCGCTTATGGTGTCAAAGTAAGTAAAATAAATCATACAACTTAGACCGATCATCAGTATTTAAGAACAAAGAGTGTTCAAAACTTACAAATGTACTCTTTCTCTTATTAACAGGGTGTTTATAATTACATGACTGTATGGGATTATTTCTAGCCAAGTAAATATGTCCCCTTCCCTTTATAAATCCTTTATTTTGTTTCTCTCTTATAGTTGTGTGCTATGAAACGATAAAAATATGTGCTTGTAATATTTTTAAGCATGTCTCGCACGGCTTTTATATACTTTTTGCAAAGGAACGAGTGTACACTAATATTGAATTGTTAAATTAAACTTACATAGTTTGTGGATCAACAAAGTATTCAGGTGAGCTCCATAGCAAAATAAGAATTCAAAGCATCACTTTTGGCCAGCGTAAAAGGTAAGTAAGTAAAACTAATGTTTTTAACCATTTATTTCAATAAAGTTCAATGTCAGCGCCTGACAGCATGTGAAGTCGCCTTGCATGAAGCACGTGCACCTGTACAAGAAAAACTTAACACTGGTATCGTTACTACTTCATGTTGGCTCCAAACGAGTGATTTTACAGGCAACACATACAATTACACTAACGATGTTCGGGTAAATAAGAAATGAATTTTTAATACCAGTAGAATGGAAAAAATATTTTGAATCTAAATAACCTGTTACAAAAAGTTGTAGATAGGTAAAAATTATAGAAATTATAACAAAATTATTTAAAATAATATTATATTTAGCTTTGAAAATGAAGTTCATTTAAGTCTAAAAGATCTTGGTTTTGATTTTATATTAGTTTCACGAGGCTCCACCACTTCTCATGGACGTGTTAACAGTCATGAACATAGTATTTACGTTCTTCTTCCTACTTGAAACAGTTTTGAAGTTAATTGCCTTCGGATGCACGGTAAGAAATTTGTATTTTTTTATACAAAAACCTGTCAATATTAGTCTTAATTATAAGTCGCCAATTCAAAAAATAGCAACAACTTATTATTTGAAACAGTTGCATCCGTAGAATTTCAAATATTAAAGATTCTTTGAATTAATATATAAATATATTAGGTACCTATTTATTTTAGTAACCAAACAAAAATACAAGTTTTATAATTATGAATACATAAATTCAAATGTGTTTAGAATCTTCAATATTTGTTTTATAATCACTTATGAGAAAAAAAAATTGTTTGTTCGTTAGATTAGCAAATATGTAACATTATAGCAATCAATATTCAATTTTGACTTGAATATTTGTTTATATTTTATGATAAATTTAGATATTTTTTGACTTCTCGCTTATTTATACAGAATATTTTTAAATATTTTTCACTATATTTGAAAATCCTAGATAAAATGTACTAATGTGTCTTGTTATTATAAAATATTTTATATATCTTCTTATTATTATCAAAAAAGAGAGATTTCCCGATTCCTTTCCATAATCAACAGTTGAATTATCCTGATGCTTTCCATAATTTTGTAGAAAGCGTACATTTGTATATATCGTAATAACTTTAATATCCTAATTATTGAATTCAGTATTTGGAATTAGTATTTAAAACAAATTAAATCATTTTATCGTATGTGGAAAGTTTCATCTGATTTTTACTTATTTTTTTATAATTACAGAATTTTTTCAAAGATCCTTGGAATACATTCGATTTTGTAACGGTCATTGGAAGTATAATTGACGCCCTAATTATGGAATTTGGCGTGAGTATTATTGCACTTATCATTAAAACATTTTGGTTAAATCATATATTGTGCCCACCCATTGGTTAAATTTTATTTTAGGTTATTTTCGCTTCTTATCACTTGCAATAAAATAAATTTGTATATCCTGATTACAGAGCGACCTCACTGAAAACTGTGCTGACATTTCCTGTCAGCAGGTAACGGATCAATTGTTTATTGCTAGGAATTCTAGATTTTTGTATCTACTTCGAACTGGTTTTGATTGTACTAAAAGATCTGATGTAGCGCTAGAAGATTGACGTTTTGGTCTATAGTCGCTTGTGATATCGGAATCGTGTGCCAGGAGTCTGTTGTTCTAACACGCATACTTTAGACAAAAGCTTTTATTAGAGTGAATAATAACCGCTTACATTTTTTTAAGAGCGACTTGAGGAACTGTGTTTTGTTATTTTGTCTATGGTGTGTTAATATTAGATTTGAAATGATTTGGTGTGTTTCTTGTATTCAAAATATTCTAGAATTCATTTGCTAATATAGTAACATATAGTAACGTTTTCGATTTAGTCAAGCATACTGATTCAACGTTTGGATTTGGAATATTAGATCCCAAATTTTGATTGGTAGTCAAAAGTAGGTACCTTTTAGTTTGAACAATACTTAGAAACATCAACTTTACTAGATAATCGTTTAAACCTGTCTTAAATAATCTTATGGCTGATATTATTATAAGCGTTATTCTTTAGAACTGCTGAATCATGAAGCTTTAAATTTTTTTTGATCATGTACTGCGCTTTATCTTATCTGTTTGTGCATCCGAATTCACAACAAATAAAAAAGTTGTGTTTAACCCAGTTCTTAAATGTTTTGGGTTATTTGTCCTGAGATAGACTTAATCTATTACAGTTTTTGTTTGAAATTTATTTTTTACTTCAATAAAATTTATAGGATTTATTAAATACAAAATTTCTACTGAGATAGTTAATTTATTTTAAAATATTTTAGAATAGATAAAAAATTATTGCAGATTCGTTTGTATATATATTACTAATAATATCGCACGGTTCAAAAGATATTTTCTACTAATTGTAAAACTACCCGACAGCATAGTGTTACAGAAAGTAAATTATAATTAAAAAATATTTTTTTTAAATATTTTGATAATTGACAAGTCTTAAAAAACCGTGGGCTTATTAATAAAATATATATAATTTAATACTAACTTGTGAGATTTTTAGTTTGTTAAATTTTACTGACAGCGTTTTAAAAAGCTTTGTAGTTTTTTTTATTAATCTATTATTTTATATTTTAAGTAAATTCATATTTAATAAAATCAAATAAAACAAAACGGAAACCGGTCTTTATTTTTAACAGCACGTCGACTTTAACATTTAATGATATAACCCTTATAATATAATATATATACAGGCTCTTTATATTTAATAATATAACGTTACGTATATTAATATTGTAAATGATAATTATTGAAGACGAAAAAGATTGTTTAGAAAAAAAATGTATCAGTACATCACTAAAATGTATTATTTCTAGAAATAATGGTTAATGCTCATATATTGAATGCTTAGTCGCATTCAAAAATTTCCAAGGATACAACGTGGTTTTCAGTAACTTAATTAATTATATTATTATTTATTTTAAAATATTACACTTTGTCCTAAATATATCAGCAGTTGTATCACCTGGAATACTAAGTAAAAGTTACAATAGCAAATATATAGTTGCTATATGGGTATCAAGTGTTCCTTAAAATTTACAATTATATATGAGAGTGCATTAACATGTAAATTTATTTGTAATTTCGAAATAGTTATAATCAATTCGCCCAGCTACCCATTAACAAGAATGTGAATTTTAAAAATCTCTCTAAATTGCCAATATATGTTATTTAATATTTCATATATATCAATTCAAATTACAGGAGAATACTTTCAACGTTGGTTTCCTCCGCCTGTTCCGAGCCGCGCGACTGATAAAGCTGCTTAGGCAGGGTTACACCATTAGAATACTTTTATGGACATTCGTGCAGAGTTTTAAAGCTTTGCCCTACGTGTGCCTTTTAATCGCGATGCTGTTCTTCATCTATGCTATTATCGGAATGCAGGTATGCTATTGTACGGATGAAATTTATACGTAGATATTTTATGAAATATTTTAATCTACCTAAACAAATATTTCAATTATCTGAACAATTTTGATTATAGTATGCGATATTTCAATACATGATTCTTTTCTTTAAACATGCAATATCCAAAATATAAATAGATATGGTTAATTGCATTATGTGTGTAGTATTAGTAATATGATGATTTATAAAAACATTACATGCTCTTCATGAAATTGTTCTGTTCTCCACATATCCATAATCTGTAAAATACAACCAAGTTGATTGCACTTCGTGTTATATAATTATCGTTGCAGACGCTCTGTCTACCATTGTGGGAACAGAATTGATATATCCCTTTTTGTTACATCCGGACAGAATTATACCCCTCTGTATCTTAAGAAACGAGCGAAGCTCCATTGTTACAATGAGGTGGTAATGTTCTATTTCCACAATGACGCCGGATTGATGCCACCGCCTTATCTATTACTTCAGTGCTTGTCATTATCGTGTTGGTGTGGAAGGCATAGCCGGCACACTTACGCAAGTGACTTAATATCCCACTTAAGGTTGGGTACGCACCATTTACGTCTTTAGTATATATAGGCAGCTGTGTTTTTTTTACATCAGGAGATTCGACTTAAAAAATATAATTCAAATTAATGCGACGTTTCTGAATTGTAACTGCCTATATTTCCTGTATTTCAATTTAATATACTTACGTACATCTGTCTGTCGCCATATCGTCGTAAGAAAGACGATAAAATTACGAGATTTAACTTCCAAGTCGCTAGGTAGGCATAAACACCTTTGGTGTCTATAAGCGACTATCTTTTACTATCAGGAGATCCGTCTGTTTTTTTGCCACTATTCTCTTAATAATATAAAATTAATAATTTCCCTGAAGTCTGGCAGATGTTTTTTATATCAAAATTAATTTGTGTAGGAAATATACACGAAGTCATCTATACTTTCTTAAGGTCTTATTAATTAAAAAATGTACCTACATACGCGCGTCTCTACACCAACAGCCGGAAAGACCATACGCTTAAATATTTCACATCGAAATTATTGTCCGTTACTTTTTTATTCATCATCAATATTCATTAAATTACAAAAACTATGTTTTACAGGTTTTTGGAAATATAGAATTAGCAGCAGAGTCAGATATGAATAGACATAATAACTTTAGAAGTTTTATCCAAGCACTCATGCTTTTATTCAGGTAATATAATGCGAATATTTTATCAGTAAATACAACAACATTAGGAGATATTGTAAGACATATATTTTTTTTAAATATTCTCACTCTGAATCGGCGGCACTTGGTAAAACTCTATTATAATAAACATTGTAAGTAATCCTTTAATAAATGCTAGGTATTTTATCATTAATTACATCAATCATTATTTAGACATATGATTATGTAACTCAACAAAACCATATAACTGCTTAAAGACAGCCTGAAAGTAAATAGAGCAGATTTGTAAATTCGCAGCGTAGTCACAGCTAAATGCTCAAAAGTTTGACGATCCTCAACTTTATTTCTATAAAAATTACGAATTTGAATATCCAAAAGTCAGAATCAATTCTGTCACTAAGATGAGACCATAACAACAATATACCATAATTACTTGTTATTGTTGGTTTCAATTTGATTATAATACAGCTGCATAATAATGTTGTCTTACATTGAGTGCCTACTTTGAAGTATTATACTATATCTTCTTTAAAGAAATTCCACAGTGAATGCAAATCGACGACAAACTTGACGGCTGCTATATCTTATTAGGTATTTAAATGACCAGCTAACCGTGGGTACACTACCTTTACTAGAGTGTACTAGTTGCATCTCTGCACACAAAAATATGTCTCGTTGGCAAGCGGTGTAAATACCGATGTTAGTATGCACAATGTTGTGACTAATAAAATCATTTCATTGATTTAACGAGTTCTTTCAATTTTTCTTATAAACACGACTTCACAAAATTGGATATGTGCCAGATATTGCAACAGGAAGGTTATGTAACTAATTATATCATAGAACTTGTATATCATCGTTGCGTGGCAGTTGTTCATTTGCCTACCTTTCCGGAAATAATGGGGCTGATGATATTTGTACATTTCTTTAAAGAAATATATGGTCTAACGATGTTTTTGGTATTTAGGTGTGCAACGGGAGAAGCTTGGCCAAACATAATGTTAGCTTGTTTAAAACCTGCCAAATGTGACAAAGAAGCAGGCAAACCACCAAGTGAATTCTGTGGAAGCACACTTGCGTATGCATATTTCGTATCGTTTATTTTCTTCTGTTCTTTTCTAGTAAGTATTATATTATTAACTATGAATCCTAATTCACATTATGGGTATGCTGTTTTTAATGTTTTACTTCTAATATATAACAGCTGACCCGGAATTTTGTACCATCTCATAATCGATTAAACGAGGAAACTATTCGGCGTTGGCAAAACAAAATTCATGAAAATCGCTCGATCAGTTCGCAAGGACAAATTGTATGAGCAGATGAATTTTATTCAAAATTATTCTCTATAAAATAATATTCACTTTTACTTTTATATAATATAATTGTAAATCGCCTGATTGTTGTTTGTACATTTCAATTTTTGACAGTTATTTAATAAATAATTTCCGCCTTAGCAGCATTAGGTACTCCGCCTGAGTAGGAGGCGGAATCAAGTCACCCAAACAGACGGGTGTGCATGTAAAGGGTGACGAATGTTAAGCCAAATTATTATTTCTTCGATCCATCTATCATAGATATAATTTTTAATAAAGAACAAATTATGTAAATGCTTCACGTCTCCCGGAAATTTGACATTCAAACACATATGATATGATTGTTTGTTAACGATACTAATACATAGAAATACATAATTAAATACAATCTATGGTTATCACAAATGGAAACCAAACCCGTGCCACGTCGATTGACGCAGTTAGTCGTGTATGTTAATCACTCGTCTAAAGAGGAGGTGAAATATTCTTATAATAAAATACAATGGTTTTTACAGATGTTAAACTTGTTCGTGGCTGTTATTATGGATAATTTTGATTATTTAACAAGAGATTCCTCTATTCTTGGAGCTCATCATTTAGATGAATTTGTAAGAATATGGGCCGAATATGATCCTAACGCAACGTAAGTATTGACACAATTAACACCAATATTATAAACATATAATTTTATTATATTTAACTATAGCTTAATGATTATATTATATTAAAATTAAATATTAATGCATTATATTATATTATTTTATTAATTTACTATCAAGGGTGGTGACTCTTGATTGTAAGAAAACAGTAAGAAACCGACGAGAGTGCATTAAAAGTCGATTTTCTCTGCTAACACCGCAAGGGACTTAGCATAACGATATAATAATAATAATTATTATTATATATCTTATTTATTTAAATATTAACTAAATAGAACATAATTTATTTGCAGAGGCAAGATCCATTATACAGAAATGTATGATATGTTAAAAAATATGGATCCGCCGCTGGGGTTTGGCAATAAATGTCCGAACAGATTAGCATATAAGAAACTAATTAGAATGAACATGCCTTTGGACGAAGAAGGGAAAGTTAACTTTACGACGACACTCTTTGCATTAATACGAGAAAACCTCAACATCAAGATGAGATCAGGTAATTTTTTTTTTTATAGTGTAGGAAG
>DVZW01000108.1:0-13049 GCA_018237805.1 Mesosemia grandis
GCATTGCAACAATGCTGAGTGTTTCTGTAACGATATTGCGGCAACATCTACACGTGGGTAAGCAAAACATTAAAACGCAAAAAAAAAAAAAAATGAAAATGAAAAAATCAGCACAGTCAATCTGTGACTGCCTCTAGACACAGTTTCTCAACCATTTTGATGTTACGCACGGAAAAGCCAAAAAGTAAAATCCTTGAAACCTTTTCTATACAGAGTTTTAATATGCTTTTTATTAGTTTATTTAAAAGTTTTAATTTATAAAGCTAGAACCAATTCTATAACAGCAGTATTAATAGTGATGTTACAAAATTGATTTTATGTAATTTACAGTTTTCATCTTCGGCACTTGGTTAAATTCCATTGTTATTAAATTACACTAGTGCAATTCAATTTATTTATTTAAATTTACAAAAACCAACCAGTTTCATTCTCAGGGTTACACAACTTTGATGAGGATAAAACTGAGAATGCTTTAAATTATTAAAAGTGAAATAGTACAAGAGTTATTTAATAATAATAAATGTATTTTATCTTATTAAATAGCCTCTTTGGTGGTTACCGGTGTCCGTATAGATGTACGAGGTCTTTGGTTCATTTCCCAATTCGATGAAGTTAGTTCGATAAGATTTATCAGTTTTTCTGAAAAATCTATCTCCTCGGGATTGTGTATGTGCCCGATATGGCGAGAGGTTTGCTAACCCTATTACATCATGGGACTTAATCCTTGGCTCAACGTAGTTGTACTAGTGGCATGTAGGCGTGCATTAGTTCCACCTCTGATGATCCTACAGGCGTCATAATCTATTTTAAAAATAAGATAAATAAAATTCATCATATTTATTTATCTTATTTTTAAAATAGATTTTGACCTCCTTTAATAATACACCGGACTTTCCGAGCGACCCCTAAGTTGAGAAACAATGTCTTTTAGATGACAATTTTTTAAATATACCAATAACCAAAATATGTTAGTGACAATAATTGGATATATTTGCTGAACAAGTTTTCCAACAAGCATAATTTTATCAACCGATTTTTTGTTTTGTTTAATATTTATGAATTCTTCAATTTAATTTATTTTAACCAAAATTAGAGTTTAATTATATAATAAGAAAATTTAAATTTAGAACTGGAGGCAACACACAAAAAGCACTTTTATCCAATAATAGTTTTGTGTGTGTCAACATTGCTGTAATAATAGACATATTGATGTCAGTCTCTGTAAATGTATATTATATTCAATGAACAAGTTTTTTTTTATTTTCACATAACTGTGGTTCAATAACTTACTTTTGTGTAGATTTATAGGCAGGAGAGCAACACAACTTAATTATAAAACATTCTTTGAGTAACGGATTAAAACGAAACTAAACTTACTACGTCAACTAGACGTCAATGTGTGCATCTTTGAACGCGTAGATACAGGCATAATTATACCTGTGCTACCTTACCATCTGAAGCTACAGAACAAATTTTAATTTAGCCTAAAGAAAATACGATTATAAAGCAAAATTTAAATTTTACATGTACTATTAATTTATTTCTATTACATATAGTTACTTTATATTGCAAAAAAATATATATAAAAAAAAAACAAATATAAGATGTACAGAAAAAAATCAACATACTATTATTTTTTTAAATTGTCCACAAGTCAAATTAAAAAGTTCAACAGTTAGATAATTTTACGCGTTTTTAAAACTTTTCAGAAATTACATCCAATGTTGACAAATGAAAACCTACCTTTTGTTCGCTGTTCATAGAAGCAACATTGTCGTAATGTCGCTCCGAAGGCGCATCTTTTAAGAATTGGTCCAAATAACTCATCTGCGATGGCGGACGATCTAAAACTGAAAATAAAAAAAACAAAAATTTTAAAACATTATATAAAGTAATAAAAACGCAAAAACAGATGTGACCTTTTTTAATCGATTAAGAAACACAGAAACCAATCCCAACCGAAACCACAAAAAACAGAAAGATATTATACAAAAAAACTATTAGACGAAAACTAATAATTAATTATACATAAATATGACTCCTCAAACAGTTGTATTATAATAATAATAACCTATGTACACACGACAGTTTTAGAATGTGCTTTATACCTATTTGACGCTTAAGAATCAAGCAGATGTTATCAATAAATTTGTCTTGTCTTGCTAGCCTAGCCTTGCTTTAACTTTTAATATTATGCCCTTTACGTTATTAAAAGAGTGTTGTTTATGTTTTAAAATAACGTTATTTCTCACAAGTAATTGGACTGTTCAATTATTTTAGATGTCGAGTCATACGACGACTTCTTTTAGTGTTTTTTCCGACCATTCCGATCAGTTGCGTTATATTGACCGTAGGTAATGACGAGCGTAACAGTCGCTGTAAAATTCTAAATATATCGTGTGTGCATATATAAAATAACATGCACAGGGTATTGTGCTAAACAATGTGTACCCAAAACCAACACTCACACAACGTGGACGAAACATACCATTATTATGAAATACAATATCTACCATATTTTATTATGTAAATTTGGACATAAAACAAACATGAATTGGCTAGAGAAAATAGACAATGAAAAGCAATTCATTTTAAGTTGATACTTCCAATATAATATTTTTAGTTTTTTCTATAAATAATAAAAATACAGTACGACTATTACTATACCGAAGATACTTATGATTTTAAATACTTAGCCAAAAACTTTAAAACAAAGCAAATTGTACCTACAAACAGAAAAAAAAATGTGAAAAATACTGAAAGTATTCCACGAAAAATTTGGTTATTGGACTCATAACATATAATAATATTAATGAAAAGAATGGATATAGCAAAAATTGCTTAGTAACAAGGCCAAGTGATATCAATAAAATAAAGTTTAAAAGAAAGAATAACAAGAAACGACGGGGAGAGGTGACAGAAAAGAAAAAGAAGTAACATCTATTAGTAAAATTACCAATAGTATAATTTATACAAGAAATAGGAAGGATTTTGCTGTTTGTCACAAGAATCGAATATTACATTAAATTAATTTTTAAACCATGTTTTTTTTAACAAACCATTCAAAAAATATAATTTGAATAGTTTTTTTTTTACAATGAATCAATAATTCTATATCTTAGTCTATATTTGTTGTGCGAATGTTGCATTGAATTGATGAAATATTTTTTATGTACTAGGGTAAAATACAAGTACATATTAGTCAAGACTTAAGGATGTATACAAACAAGTGTTAAAGAAAATAAAACCATCGCTCAGCACGTTATGAGGTATTAAGAATGGACTTTTTTATACAATATATGGTTATTTATATTCTAGGGAGTATTCCATTCCTGACACCTTATCAAGCTCAAGCAAAAGCGAAGCTAATTAGCACTGGATAAAATCGTTTCGAAAACAATTTTTCAAACATTTTCACTGTGTTGGAGTCATTTTACATCTCGAAATATGAAATGTCTATAATGTTGTGTTAAAAAAATAAAAAGCACAAACTTAAATGATAATTATGTGTACTCACTATAAGTTCTAACTAGCCTAAACATTTTTAGTGCAGACAGAAATAGGTGGATTCATTAAACGACTCGAAGGGCCAAAACAATTTGCAACTCAACTTAACTTTATTTAAACAAATGAAAAATTCAAACTAAGTAAAAAAATTCTCGTAGTATCTATTTATTTAAATCTGCTATTTTCACTTATATTCATAATATCTTTGTAATCCAAATAAAAATTAAAGATAGGTTAAATTTACAGTTAAAAATGAACCCCAAAACAGTGAAAGCAGTGATAAAATGTACAATGACCTCAAATTATCCTTGACACTTGCTCGTACTTACAATGAAACGATTGTTCTGTATAAAATCGACTGTTATAAAACGCGCCACAAAGACAGAAAATAATCCATAAAACCTTAATTAGGCGACAGTGTCTGATACTTATTATACTTTTATCAAGCTTAGTAAATGAAATTTAAATCATGACGACGAATTAAGTTTAGAAGGTAAACCTTATTGCCGGTAGGTAACCGTATATCCATTTGTCAAAAATATTCCTGCCTTGATTTGTTTATAGTAAGAGAGAACCGGTGAATATAGACACAATAGACATCAATGGTACGTTGCCAGACTCAAGTCTGGGATCTAAGATTTAATATTTCAACTAAACTTTAAATTGGCTAATATTATTAAATTAATCTATTGTATTTTTTGTTGCAATTTACGATAGAGCAAACTCAGAATCAAAGAATGGATAACCATCGATTATTCATTAAATATAATCAAATATAAGTGGACAATTTTACTTTAATTAATCTGACTTCGAGGAGTTTAAAGGCTTACGAACTGATAGAACTGAGAAAGAGAGAATATCATAGATCATGTTACTGAGTCATGTTCTATGATAACAACGGTTAACCATGAGTGTCGAATAATGAAGTAGCAGACGCTGTTAAAGGTAGGACATACACAATCACATAACTACTCTAGAGGACGAACGGTAAGGACAAACTTTTTAATAATAAATGTACACGAACCATTTTCTTCTTTACCGCTCCAGTAACTTGACGATTTCGCTGATCCTTGCCTTGCTGCTTGCGCACAACTTACAACTTTAGTGAAATGTAATAGAAATACTTTCACATAACATCATATTGTTGTTAAAAAATCATAAATAACCTCAAATTCCTATTTGAATCAATCCCAACGACTTTTTTAATCATTTAAAATAACATATTTTGATATCATATTTTTAACTCACAGTGAAATAATTCATAGCTATTTGGACACTTCTTATTAACTCAAAATAATTAAAAAAAATGCTTTTCAACTTTTTAACATTGTATGAAATTAAAGTTTCACGTTTTAAAAATAGTAATTAATTTCAAATTTATTTCAATTCAGAAATCTATTTAATATATATATATTAAAAAGTAATTCAAAGAGAATCCATTAAAAGTTTTCTCAAATAAGTATTATGATAGGTTGGATATTCTAACCAATGAAGAATACATTAATTGAAGACTTGTAAAATAATAATAACAAGATAAATAATAAAACAAACTTTTAATAATGATAAAATATGTACATTAACATCGTCCTGTACAAACGTGATTCGTGTTTTTAAAACATACTGTAATACACGTCCTTAAATGCACAATAAAAATAAATAGTATATATAATATAGAGAAACTTAAAACCTACAAGAGATCGAAATAGATAAACATTATATCAAATTGGTAAAATACATATTGTTAATATATTTGGGAATGCTCTATTTATAGGCATGGCATGTTGCTTGATAGTCTATTCTTTATCGCTTAGACGTTCAAAAATATAAGACTATGCCGTAGGTATTAAGGAACTTAAGAATTCTGTCGGAGTTTTACGGTTAACCCTTCTTATGAAAATGACCCGCACAGGACTTATGGGAAGACAAGTTTATACTTAGGCATAGATTTCATAAAAATATTTTCATAAGACTACAAAATATTCTTATTACATTTTGCCCCCAATGCATAGATGAACTAGGATATAGATTGGGGATACAGGGAAGGATATAAATATTATTGTTATTACTTTGGGTTTAATAAAACTATAGCGCGTCGATGCAGGGAATATTTAAGGTAATGGAAATTAAGTTTTTCAGAATTTCTGAAAAACTTCTGAAAAATGGGACTAGAATATGGTTCCGGTATGGCGACAGGTTTGCCACCAGTCACATTATGGGACTTAATATCATCGGCTAGTCACCTCTGTCTACCCCTTCGGGGATAATGGACGTGATGATATTTATTTATTAATGTAATGGATTTATCATGCGCTCCACAAATATATAATACTGTAAACATATTAAAATAGAAGATAGAATAATATCTAACTTTATAACTGTTATCCGCATTGACAATCTAGTCTTATAACAAATATAGAATAAATTAATTTATTCAAAAAATATTTTATTATTCGATATAATAATTTCGATCTCTTCTAGAACAAAACACAAGTAATAATAAAAAAATGCATCATAGACGCCAGAATAAATAAAATGCACTGAGATTCTAAACTGATCTAAAACCTTAAATAATAGTACCTGCCATATGCTGTTCTTTCATATAAAAAAATCATTTGCCAATTAAAAAAATTGTCATATAAATAACTAAAAATAATGACTAGTTCGTGTGGTTTTGTATTTACTAAAATACAATTAATCTTTGGTGAGTTACTTTTGAGACTAGATCAATGTTTGGACTAGAAATCCGTAGCAAAAAAAAAATTAAATGCCCCTTTTTTGACCGGATAAAGAAATGATGTCAATCATACATTTGGTGATATACTAAAATGGCTACACCCCAAGACACAATACAGGAGGTTACACTCAGAAACAGTGGCACATAAGGCTTCCACCACAAACGAACTGTCATTATAAAGTCCCAGCATACCGCAGGTGGAATAACAAAGGAAACGCAAATAAAAAATTAAATGCAACATTAATACAATAAGTTAAAACAAATGCAAAATGGCCCCAAATGTATTTTGTTTTTAATTTTTTTTTAAATCACAATTAGCACAGCTTCCGAATATTCGAATCACAGTTCCAATTAATTTTCACAAATAGCAACACGCATTCAGAGTCCATATGAGCCATAGACAAGTTATTTTCGTTTTTTTCGTCGCGGACGACGTTGGACTTTGTGGATCCCAACATTCCATTTTTGACATTTGGGTTGGCCCATGATTCACGGAAAAATCACGATTCATGTGTGTATTGGTTGGGATAGTGCGGTAACATGTAACGAAAACAAAAAGAAAAGTGCACTAAATAAACATATTATAATGTGCTACAATAAATAAATATATAAATAATACCAACATATTTCAATATAGGTTAGTATTGTGCGCGTTTAGAGACTGTTAAAAAGCCTTAAATTTATGCACGCAGAGTTTAAATCATTGTATCGGACCGTTACATTTTCCTGTAACACTTAAAACTAAAATATTTAAACCTAAATAAATAACTAAAAGCTGATTGTTATTATGTATAAATATTTAATTTTGTGTTAAAATATAACTTCTGTGTTGTTACATTCACGTAAATTCTTTATCGATTCTAATAGATTTGGTAACCACCAATTTTAATTCAAAAATTTCGACGTAGCTAACATATTTCTCTTTTACTTTTAAGATAGCTGTGGAAGTCACTCAATAAAGTGTCTCCGATTAATACAACTTATATTACCCAGAGAAATACTGGTACTCTTCCTATTATCTTGTATCTAAACCTAAATGTCTGTTCAGTATCATTGTTGTCCAATTTTGTTTAAATAGTTTGACTTACACGATTTTGAATTTCCTCTACATAATTGAAATGCCATTAATTTCGTTTTTCCCTATCACTTGACACATTACACATTACATCATAAAATGACATCCACAATGAAAATATGATTCCGTTATTTATTAGTTTAAGCTTTAATTGCAAATAAAAACTTATTCCTGTATCTAAATGCAACAAAACTCGACGTACGTATTACGCGTATATGGCATGTAAAATGATATCTAAGATGTGTGTATCTCGTATACGTATAAGTGCATGTAGTATGTAGCGTGCGTCGCATGTGGTTAAGGCGTGCGCGGTGCGGTTCGCATTCTTCTTCGTCCTTCCCACACTTCTGAGCATCGCGATCACATATGAATTTCTTCTGTAGTTTCTCATAGGTGACCTGCCCTGAGCACGTCTGCTACCCATTCGTCTCAGGAGAATTTGTCACTCCAGACAAAGGCTTGAAGACCGCATAATGTGTCCGAAGATACTAAGGCCCCGTTTACGACATATGGAAGAGAGTCGTGTGGTAATAATAACGTTTAAAATGTAACTAGTGTATGTGCCAGTAGTGTGTAGCATGCGTCACACGTAAATGTAACGTGCGCGTGTAATGCGTGTGCGTGTGGTTTGTCAAATAAAATGTATAATATGTATGTAACTAGTCTGCGTACGTGCGTATATGCGTGATTGTGTGGGCGCGTACTCACAGGAGGGCTGGTGCGCTCGTGGCGCGTCGAGCTGCGCCTGCAGGTCGCGGGCGAGCTGTTCCTTGCGTTTCATGTCGTGCGCCAGCGCCTCTAGCCGTGCTCTCGCCTCGCCCAGCTCCCTGCGTCAAATTCCACATCACATATCTAGAAATTTGCGGATTACCAAACCGCAAACAGTTATTTTATTTTTATGTGAAATTACCATTTCACATAAATATAAAATAATTGTTTATTTGTAGAATAATTTTACTTAGTTATTTTATATTAATATATATTTAACTTTCTATCTTTTGTTATTTTACGAATTGTAATATAAATTGTAATGTTATTTTATTTAACACATAACCGTAGCTGTTACTACTGTACAAGTTACCAATATTTAATTGGTTTTAAAAATGCACATTTTTTTTGTTTTTTATTTTTTGTCTTTGAGAAAAAGAGCAAATGTGAGGTTTCTTTCCGGCTCTTCCCCACAGTACCAGCCTTCCGAATCGGTGGTAGAATAACTTGACGATCTATAAATGCTTCTAAAAAAGTTTACATAAATAAAAAAAACCTTTGTACCTATGTTATTATTGTATTGCTAAACTGTTTTATTTGTGTGTGTACAATAAAGTATTAATAATAATAATAATAATAATAAAAAAAAAATGATTTTTTGATTTTGCACATATCCTAATACCCTGCTTATCTATTGGTCTAAGCTATTCATAAATAAACCACTAGTCGCTTAATTCCCTTGCGGAATTGACTTGTTGAATTAACATAGACGTGTGTTAATGTATTCATATTATTTTTATTTTATTTCATGCGGTCACTCAATACTGTAATAAACTAGTACATAGTTAAAGGGTGACATCGGGTGATACGAGTAATTTTGGTTCAAAAATTTCAAGCCCACGTAAATTTTTAATTTTCCCCCTGAATAAATAGTCTAGGTCAAGTAAATAGACGCACTAATTAATTACTAGATTTTTGCAAAAAGGATTACACAACCGCACGTTGAATTTATATCAGTAGTACCTTTGACTGGCCAACAATTCTGCCCTGGTACGACTGAGCTCCTCCGCAACTTGCTGCTTCGCCTGTATCTCTGAATGTAACGACGATTGAAGAGTAAGAATTTCCATCTTATCCAACTTCTGCGAGCGCCGATTTCTCCATCCCGTGCCCGGAACAGCGGGGGGTGATGACGGACCGCCAGAATTCCTGGAGCCACTAGCTATAATATCAAATAAAAAAATACTTTAATCCGAGATCCAGCTGAAATTGGGTAGGGAACTAAGATCTCGTTACCACAACATATCCTTAGGACCAGTTGAGAATTGGTCAGTGACTGTCAATCTATCACCGAGTAATCAATATATATAGATATTATACAGCACAAATATATTGTGCTTAATAAAAAGAAATCCATCTAGAATAATATTTAAATATCTGTTTTCGTGTATAAAATATTACAAATGCATGCATTGACATTAGCCACAAAACCATTAGGAAAGAAAAAACTGTCCATTTGCTCATACTTAAGCAAATATGTAGTTCATTATCACTCACCGTGTTTCAAGTAGTCCAACTCTTCGGTCATTTTGGTGGCTAGCGCTTGTAAATAGCCACGGGCCTCCTTTTCATCGGCCACCCATCTGATAATATCTGCTATCTGAAGATGAAAGAAACGTTTCTTATATTCTCATTCCAAGCAGGGTATTAATTATATTAGCGACGTGACACGATTTAGCCTGTTTTTAAGAAAATAATTTACAACATATTATGCATTTACAGTGTGTATGCAAAGACGTACAGTAGTTTATGTAAAAGCCAAAAAACAAGCCTGGAAAAATAATGAAAAAATTCCATATGAATATTAAGTATTTTAATTACAAGTTTTTAGTACAATGATTTTGTTAACATTTCTTCAAATATACGCAAAATTCACGTCACTAGAAACTCTGCTATACTTATCAGCTTCTTCTGTTCTGTTCTATACGCTTTAAAGTAAGCTTTAAGTCTATAATGTAAAGTACAAATTCGTGTGGCTTAAATATACAAATAATACAAGTTGCAAATGTTGCCATGCCTAATCAATCTATACATGTTTATATTATTTTAAATTTTAAGTGGATTTTTTTTTTAAATTAAAATAACGATAACTTTAACCTTACCCGAAGGTAATAAATAGTGAATCGCGTTCCCGACTTTTTTATGTGAAGGCGAAGAGAAGTTTAACGTATATGTCTGAGAAGAAAATGTCACTTACCTGAGTCTCCCAATGCTGAATAGTGTCTCGCTTAGCTCGTAGTTCTTCAAGCTCCATTTCAAGTTGTCGCCGCTCGCCTTGCCAGCGTCTGCCGTTTTCAGCCATCTGAAATTACACTCGCTTTAATATTTATATAAGAATTAATTATGGAAGTAAAATGTTTCTCTGGATTATTATATTATATTATTATTAGTATATCATCACGATGGATGTAAAGAGCACGATTGACACACACCTGTTTCGCTCCTTTCCTCCTTGGTAGGAAGAGAAAATCAAGAAAAAAATAGAATTGACATCGAGGAAGACCTAGGATACTTTCTCAGAATACAGAAGTTGAGAAAGTAGCCGCAGTGAGGTATAAAACAAAACAGGAATACACTGGTGCCCGTCCTTCCAACAGTAATCTTTAGTCGCCTTTTACGACTTTACCCATGGAAAAGTATAGGTTAGTGACATTTGAGGAAAATACCATTCGCCAATTAGAACATTGTTTACACTATAAATATCAATGTTGGTTTGTTTGTCTTTTATAAACTTTGAAATGGTATGACTTAGAGCATAGACGAACTTAGTTCAGAATTCATTGATGTGGTTTTGGTAAAAAAATTTAAATTTGATATTTTTAAACATTTCTAAACATTTCATTTTTTTAATATGTGTAGCAACGCACACCGGGGACACCAAGTTATACATATTTTTGATTCCTAATTTACTTACCGCGTCCAAGTCTTTGGCTAGTTTCCTATTCTCGTTGATTAGCATTTGTTTATCTTCACTGTCATTGAGTAACTCCAGTCGTCGACTTTCCAATTTGTCCTTAGATGATTGCAACTGCAACGAGCAATCTACTATTAGAATACCTATCAACCAATAACCGATCATGATTTTAACAAAAGGTATTTCCTATAGTAAAAATATAGATCAAACCGGAGTTAGTTTAACTATTAATATATTTAAAAACCTATTTATGTAACACATAATTAAAAAATACGTATGATTTAAAAACAAATCAATATGAAAAGAATTAAATTTTAATGTTTAACCATATGATTGATAACGTACGGGATCGGTTGCGTCTGGAGTGACGTCACTTCTCTGTAGTAATTTGTAGTTGGTGGAAGTTTTATACGGTGAATATGTCTTTTTTTGAATTTTTACTAGTATTCTTATTTACTAGGGTCAAAAGAGAGAAATTATATTTAATAACTGTATAAAATATTACGTTGAACAACTTATGCTGCTGAATTAACGAATGTCAAAATAGCGCTGTAATTATTGTCCTGAATGTTATACACTAAATTATAACAAGTAACTTATATTAAATCAAATCCGCAGTATGTAATTTCAGGTATAGCATAATTAGGTTACTACTGGTTGAATTTATTAATTAACATGTATAGAATTTGTATAATGCATAGAAAATATTATGAGGACAATGAGTTGCAAAATTATATAAACTAGAATTGGTAAATTACGTTAAAGTGATTTTCAGCATTAGTACTAGCTAATATAAATCTCGGCTTTCAGCGAGAGAGCAATAAACATTTTTGTCATTTCTAAAATTAATTTCTCCGGTGTTTTAATATACGCATTTGTATATTGGGCAGTATTCACAAAATGTGCAGTATATTTTTTGGTTGAATCAATCGAATTATATTAATAAATTATTGTTATTCAATTTAGGTGGCGTGCGTGAAATATGTATAGGATGAAGTAAAACGAGTAAATACAAATACGTATTCTATACTTTGGTTCCGATACCAAGTACCTTCAGTATTGAGTATCCGTATCGTGGGTAATTTTCACCGATAATTAAGTAATCATATCGTATGTTATGTGCTCAGCCTACTTGATATTTTTTCATACGCTTTTAAACTTTTCGACGATACTATGGTGGTCATACACCATCCTATCCATCGTCCAATCGACATGACGCTGCAGGTTTAATCAAATCTGCAGTTCGTCTTTAGATAATTGTCGTGCCAATCAACTCCCACACACGGTGAATTCTATTTGATCCAATCTGTAACGTCTTACCGATTGGACGATAGGAATGACGGCCACGCTAACAGTATCAATAGTTCGGTGTCGTTTCATCCCTAGCCCATGCATCGCGGATGAGTCTGCCTATGTCTATGTATGTATGTGAACGCGTTGCGACCACACGTGCGTCTGCGTGCGTGTGTTGGTGTGCGTCGGCACCTCCCGCTGCAGCGCTTGGTGTCGGTCGGCGGCGTCGGCGAGTCGCGCGCGCAGCTGCGACCGCTCGGCCGCGTGCCGCGAGCCCGCCGCCTCCAGCGCCGCCGCGTACTGGCCCTGCGGCACACGCACATCGGACGAGCCCACACCACACCTACGTGCTTCCCAACACGTACACGCGTGCGTCAAAACGAACGCGTTCACGTTCACGCACACACGTTCTTGCGGACACGTACACTTTTCGTGCTCGGACTGTCCCATTTAACTGTAGCACATTATCTTCGAAAATAATAAGTTTTAAGGAATACTAAAAATGAACACCGAAAGAAACATTGGCAGTGGTGTGACGTGTAACATCTAAGACGCACGCACATGTGGTCGCAAGCGGTGTGATTTTCAAATTCTCGAATATAAAACTTTAATTTTAACCTACTAGTATTCATCAATTATGTCATTTTTTTAAATAATAAGTTAAATTTTCGACAATATTATGCCCAACATTATCAACTGTCCCGCATATTGAATATGGAGATAGAGTCACAAATGAACCACGATAAAGAATACGTACC
>DVZW01000109.1:0-13039 GCA_018237805.1 Mesosemia grandis
AACTGTAAACTTGTCCAGGACAAAAAGTAGCCTATATGTTTTTCCAAGTAGTTTTTTCGTGAAATAGTAACAAACATCCATACATCCCGTAGATTACATTGCTGTGGAAAAATAGATCCCGTTGATCCCATGAAAATCTTCTCTTGATAAATACAGTCACAACTAATAAATAATTGTCCAATTTTGTATGGTCAATCTGGAGTTATGTGTGTACAACCATTTTGACGATTCATTTTTAAATATATTTAATCAACTCTTAATACTTTTTACTTGTTAAACCCTTTTGTTAGTATTCACCGTCCAATACTGTACAATAACCACTGATTTGGGCATGGTCATCAAACGATGATTGATCATTCTCTATTCTTTAAAAAAAAAGTTTTCTTAATTTTATTAATATTCCTTTTAACTTTATTATTGTTTCTTCATAAGAACCTTCTTCTGACAATAATAGGCACAATGACAGTGTTAAAAAATCGATGAATTAATGGTGATAGGGAAAGATAAATTTTCAAAGAATTCTAAACGAATACCCAGTTTTAGTAAAATTATTCATATTATTATGATTTTCAATTTACTTATTACAGGTGCAACAGACAGTAGTGGTGAACTGATGTTCCTTATGAAATGGCAAGGCACTGACGAAGCTGATCTGGTACCAGCTAAGCAGGCGAATGTCAAATGTCCGCAAGTGGTAATACAGTTTTATGAAGAAAGGTTAACATGGCATACACCAACAGCCGATGAAAGCACAAATGAAGATTAATTAGGTTTGTAATCTTAATATTAATCAATAACCACGTAATAAAATTGTTCTATTAATATGATTATACATATTGAGTTTCATATATCTTTTTATATCCTGTTAGACAGGCCTATTTGAGTTGCCAGTAGGAGGGCAGCTGTAGCTTATTCACACAAAGCCTGAACCACATATCTTTTATTTTTAATTATCTATTATGTTGATCAATGGATTTCATAAACTGAAATATTGGATGTATAAACTAAATATTGTCATAGCTATGATTCCTAAATACAGGTACAAAAGATACCTGTCCACCCTAAATTTTCGTCATAGCTATGATTCCTAAGTACAGGTAGATAGTCCTGTCCATCCACCTCAGGTTGTTAGCATTTAATTCCATGTGGTTCAATGACAAACCTATAACTAAAATAGCTGAATGTAAAAATGTTCATTCAATTTGCAATTTCTGCTTTACAGCCATCATGGCTAAGCACTAGATAGTAAGAACAATCAGAAAGCCAGGTCCCTTGCAGAGTTTGAAGAGCAAACCAAATATCACGATTCATTGACACCTGTTTTGCTTCTTCAACATTCATTACTCTTTTAATCCACTTATTGAAATTAAGAAGCAATTAATTAATCAATAATTACATAATGGATATCTAATAATTCTTTTCATTTAAATCTGTGTTTCATAAGTGCATCTATTATTATGGTAGTGGCCATTTTTATGGCTACTATGTATGTATATCTTGTTTAAAACAGTATAGTTGTAAGTGAATAATGAGTTGCTTTAGAGTATAATAGTTGCAGTAGAGAGTATTATACGTAAAATTAATGTTTAAATTTAAGTATCTTTTTGTTGAGGTTGGCACTCTCTGCCTTTGAATACTATAACTAAGAATTAAAGATGATTAATTTTAGGTGATTGACAAGCAAATTTTGTGTTCAAATAGAATTTTTAATACACTACAGCAGGGATTCTTTACTTTTCCCTATGAACTTCCCTAAAGTTTATGCTTAAATACTATGCCACTCTGGTCCCAACTCAATTATGATGGATATAAAATAAATACTGACTTTATTTATTATGTGTGGGTATGTAATCAATTAACTGAAGTACAGCATACTATTAATAACAAATAGTGAGAACATTAGGCATGCACTTGATCAAAACATCAACCAATTGATGAATTTTTGACTTCATTTTGTGCAGTGCATAGGGCAGATCATTTTCGACATAAAGGTGAGCGATAATATGAATTTTAATAAATACCTACAGGTAGTTTAAATCTGGAGCCACTCACCGTGGTCCGTCTTGCATGCCCTTATATGCCCTACTGGTTGGGAACCCATGCTGCAATGCCATCACCCATGCATAATTGTCTTTTTTTATATTTTTCAGGTAAATAGCAAAATCGCATTTGTAGAGTAGTGTAGGACATATTATTTTATGCAATTTTATGTTTAGTATACATCAACATTTTCTTTTAAGCAATGTTTGTTTTATGTTTAGTATACATAACAATTGTTGTTTTAAACTAAGGTTGTTGTTTTTTTGACTAAGAAGATTAGGAGTTAAAATGTATCTATTTGTAGACATGGGTATTGTACGTTTACTTCCAACTTACAAGGTTTACAGTTAGTTCATTAGAGTGGGTTAGTGTGCAAAATATATACAGGAAGTTAATGATTTAATTGATTAGAATACATTTTATGTATAGAATTATTTTCACCAACTTATAATTAGGAATGCAATTGATACATTGGTATTTTCCAATGTCGATATATCATTGAGAAATATTGATACTTTAACTTTGGTATTGAAACTCTTAACATCAATGTCAAATATTTCTTCAAGAACGATAATTTACGAAAATTGTTATATTTAAACTATATATTGAGATCTAATTAACGTTTTTTTTTACTACTTAATTAATTATGAATAATTATTGAAATGTTGAGCAAGCGAGTCTTCTTCCATGTTCAAAACAATACCCAATCCTCTGGAAAGACATTAAAAAATTGATATATCATTCATATTCATCAATGTTTTTAAAATCGATAGGATACGAAAACAACAATATTTTAACATTGCTGTTTTTTATGAACGATGTTGCATCTCTACATATACTGCGTTTTACCTTTAGCATTTTAGGTTTTTTGAAAATTTAGGTACAAAATATGTATTCCACTCAACTTTCAGTTGCACAGCTGCCATACGTACCACACACATAATTGCATCACATAGTTACTTATGTATATGATATACATATATATACTTGAAATTTATTTAACATAATTGTACATTTTGAACATTTGCTGTATTAGAGTATGCCCAGCTTGTAATGTTTTACTTTTAATGGACCAGTATCTATGACTCAACAAAATTAATAAACTAAATAGTTATGGTTTCGATTTGTATGTTGTATACATCATTTTTTTAATATATTTTTAAATTTAAAATAGGTGGTCAAACAACAACTTTAGTTCCACATTCTCAGACTTTTGTAATTTTAGATATAAACAATTAATATGGTACTATATCATTATCTCTGAATATTGTTATAAACTATGTGCATATATACATTTTGGTTCGTCATTATAGGTTTTAAAGTAGCAATTAGGTTTTAATGAAAAATATGTATGTGGATATAAATTTATATAATTTAAGTAAGAAACTTTACTAAAAGATTAATTTACCCCAATAATTTTAGTCTGATAATTTATGTCAAACTGCATGGTATGATTGAAACGGTACAATAATTATAATTGCTTTGTATATATGTTTATAATTGATTGGGTTCATCTAGTTGGACCATTTTGGTTTAATATTACATAATCAAATTTTATCCCATCGCACCAGTTACTGTAGGAGTTTCAATTTCCATCTTGCCTACCTTCATACAAACATTAGGTTATATGTTTTTCATTCAAATTTTCCGATCCCATTGATTCCGTTGCTGCGGGAATTCAGATCCCCTTGATCTTGTATAAATCTTGTCCTGACAATCACAAACAAACACATTTGGTGATTCATTTTTATTTATGATATAGATGTAATTGCAATATAAATTAGAAATCATTCTTAAATAAACACAATATTCTTATTGGTAGGTTGTCTTATTGGTACTTCATATTTTATTTAGTTTTATAAGATGACGTCTGCGGGTCCTCCACATGAGTAAAAATAGTAAACTTGATCAACAACATATAAGTTTACATAAAAAGGTGGATTCTGCTGTCTAAACTAGAACTAAACTTGCGTTTTGCAGGAGTAAATCTAATTTTATTAGTATAGTAGTATTAGTTTAGTCTAGTCGGGGACAACAGTATCGACCATATTAGTTAAAGTTTAAGATTGTCTACAAAAAGTAACATTTTTTTTTATAGTATATGAAGAAAACGGAGTGTAGTTCATATAAATATCAGTTATCAATCTTTTATTTCGCATTAAATAAACTTAGATTTAATTAAAAATTAATAATAATGTCCTTCTCACTGACTATAAAATTAACAATGTGATTCAAGACGATTTTCACATTTAACTAATAGATTTAGAATTCCGCGAATATTTAAGTTTTAAGTAATGTGATTTATGATATAAATGGTCTTTGATGTGGTCATTGTCGTATGTATGTAGATACTTGTTGGCGAGGACAACGCTATTGTTGTTCCTGTGTGTCACCATTTCATTGTAACCAGTAGCTAATAACTTTAGTATGTCAATGTTTTATGGGTATGTATGAGTAATGTATGTATCATCAAGAATAAATAAAATTGTTGGAATAGACTTTTTATCGATTTGTTGGAATAGTTTTTTTTTCTATCGCCAAGTTGGAATAGATTTTTTTATCGCCTATATTTAGTATCTACCTACACACACGACAATGACTGTCGTGTGTCTGTAGATACTTGTTGGCGAGGACAACGCTATTGTTGTTCCTGTGTGTCACCATTTCATTGCAACCAGTAGCAAATAACTTTAGTATGTCGTATGTTTTATGGGTATGTATGAGTAATGTATGTATCATCAAGAATAAATAAAATTGTTGAAATAGACTTTTTATCGTTTTGTTGGAATAGTTTTTTTTTCTATCGCCAAGTTGTTTTTTTTTATCGCCTTGTTGGTCTAACGGCACTGGTAACGGTATCAGCCCGAGATCCAGGTATCAATTCCCGGTTGGCCAATTTTGGATTAACGAGATGTTTCAGTTTCTCTGAAAAGCTTAACTGCCCCCGAGAATTTGGATTCGATATGGCGACAGGTTTATTATCTATCCCTTCATGGTACCTAAGTAACATCGGCTAATCTAATAACACATGTATACTAGTGTCCTGCCCTCTACCCTGACTACTCCTGGGCGTGATGATATTTATATGTTTACTAGATTTTGTCTGATACGAATCAATAATGTGCATGTTCATGTTATTTGGGTGTTGTTACATATACACAAATAAATGCTGAAAATGTTAATAAACACCGCGATTTAAGTAAACAGACTAATATTATCCTTTTCCATGTTCATGTCATGTTTCTCACACGTTTGGCTATTATATTGGAGTTTAAAAAAAAAACAATTTAAAGTACTCCCAAACTGAACAAATGATTCCAAAATATTTGGTACATAAGATGCCTCGTTTTATTATTATAGACATGATTTGACATCACTAGTAAATATTTTGTTTAAATGTATATTGTACATCTAGAAAATATTTTAATTCCTCTGGTCAGTTAACGATTTTTCAAAAACCATGGAATTATCCAATATTGGCTTCGGGCCAATTTGGACTTGTCAGTCATCTATTAAATAATGATTATTGAACATATGCAAATTAAGTGAATGTGACGGGTTAACAAAAATATAGATTTATAATTTAATATTAGCTTCATTAAATTTGAGAATTCACTTCCTGATGTTTCGATACTGTTGTTTACACTATGATGTATGAACTTAATCCATTCATGATTTCATCCGTGATCATGGAGCTTGCAACAGTGCCGAAATATCGGGAAATAATTTCTGAAATAAACTGCGGTAAGAACCCGTTTATTATTAATAATATTGTTATAATTGGATATTTTTTAATAATAGGTTAACCGATTGTATTTTAAAAGCGACTAAGAGCCAATTCTTAAATGATAAGAAATAGACGCAAAGTTACTAAACTTCGTGCTACATAGTACTCGGAATTGAATTGGAAAAACATACTTCAAAATATAGTATGTAAATATGTGAAATACGTATGAATCATTGCATTAGTTTTTATTTTTGTACGTTTAAATTTACTGACATTAAAAAGTTAGTTTAGGTAATTAGTTTTAAGTGAAATAGCAATAAAACTATGTGCCGAAATCTTTGTTTTTCTTACCTCTTCCGCTACAGAAAATTGCGTGCATTATTAAAGAAATAATACTAATGTTTTGTATAAAGTAAGCAAAAGCTTCCGAAGTCGATTCCTGAAATTTTGCGAACATAAATTCTTCGTCACTTCTCCTTATTTGAGTTTTTGGTTGTTACGTTGATGTCCCGGTTACGGCTTTAGAATTGAAGGAGACTCGCAGTTTTTCGAAGGACTGATGGGTTAGAGTCGAATATTATTGGTTGGTCACTAGGTGTTGTTATATATTATTCCATACCATTTGGCTACTCATGAGTAGTCAATTCTAACCATTATGGGATAACTATAGTTGGAATCAATATATTATTTATATTTGAGATATTCTTAAGCGGAAAAAAATGTACTATGAAGAAATTGTACTAAGCTACTATACCGAGAATGGTCAGCAGCTTCTTTCTGTGTATAGTATACCTTACTGCAGCTACTTTCTCAACTTCCAGTAGTCCGAGAAAGTAGTTTGCTAGAACCCGTTTCCTGCCCTAATTCACTTTTTTCTTATTCCCTCTATCCCTTCCTACTCTACTTTTCTTTCCTTCAATTTCATTCGAATGTCTATGAGAGCGACTAAGCTCGAGTATCCGTCACGACATTTCTTCAGGGAGTATTCGTAAGTTGTTCGAAATATTCTCTGGGGTCGATTCTGCTGTCTATGCTATACTAAATAAAACCAAAATTAGCTTTAGGCCTGTCAAGAATCTGTTAAAACGTCAAATTCGTTGTACATCCTTGATATTTTGACAAGACAACCTAATTTTGTTTTAGTTTAGTTTAGTCTAGTCGGGGACAAAGGAATCGACCCCTATGTGTACTTTAGTGAACAAAAATCGTGAAGAGGAATTTAAATTTAGAAAATAAGTTAAAATTGAATCAAGTCAGACAACGAAGGCATTGATGCAGAAAAAAAGAGTCCTTGAATACCAACATGAAACATAGAGCCATAAAATAATGACCACGAATTTCAGCTTGTCTCCGGGGGACGAAGTTATTATTAAAAGAACAACATGGATGTCGGTCAAAAACCCGGTGGAGATAATAGGGGATAGAAAATATAGCATGACCACATTGTCTTAGTCTGTCGCATTAGAACGAATTAATAAAATTAAAGAAAGAAAAAAATCCTTTTTATTTTCACTTAAAAAAACAATCGGAAAAGACAATTATTTTAAAGAGAATCAAGTTATTGATTATTAAAATTTGACTTTGGGAGA
Organism: Mesosemia grandis; assembly: GCA_018237805.1. Lineage (NCBI taxonomy): Eukaryota > Metazoa > Arthropoda > Insecta > Lepidoptera > Riodinidae > Mesosemia > Mesosemia grandis. Next base: position 7,357 of record DVZW01000109.1, read on the forward strand.
CATTAAAAATATGTTTTATAAAAGAAGAATAATAAAAGAACAGGCATCATGGCCAATGGTCTTACCCTGTCCCAAGGAGGACGAAACGGTTTAATAAATAAACAAAATAATCCCGCCATTTTTCAATTGCTTTTGGTTTCAGAGAATAAATTTTATACATTTTTAAAGTTTTATTATGTGCAAAGGACAATATTTTTAAAGCCAACATAAATATTTATATGAGGCAAACAGAAAAACAAAATCATAGTGTATGTATACTTACTATTGCAATATCTACATTTAAAACGTTGTCTCTGCAGCTTACTACTTGTTATGGAACAATGAGCTTGAATATACATACTACATAATAAGGATGATTACAGTAAATTTGGGTTTGTCATGTGGATAAATACCTAATAACACATGTAAGAAAACTTCATGGGATACAGTCATATGTAGTTTATCGCTGTTAGGTTCCTATATCGCTCAAAATACCATGGTGCAAAACCATCTGTGCTTAAACCTTTTCTGGTCGATTATTCTCTCCTGCATTGATAGGAGATACAGGATCTTTTTTCTACTTCTAATACTTATTAAATATAAATCGTGGGTCCTAAGCTTAGCCTTTTCACTGGGAATTTAGAGTTCATAGTTGTGTCATCACGAAGTTGCCGCTATTGATTTGGCGTACAGAAATTTCAGCGGTGGAAACAAGTGGCAAGTTTGGATATCTTACTTTTATAAATAAATTTGCACAAATTTTATTATTTTTTATTAAATAAGAATCGCAAACATTCAATACATTACTAATGTATATTACAATTAACTCTTGAATTCAAACATTTAATAAATAGCGGACGGATAGCAGGGGTGCCTGAGGATGTTGTACTTTATTGCAACTTAGTTCTACTACTATTTAGAAGGGCAGTTCAAGATTTACGACGAACTGAAAACATAGAATGATCCGGAGATCGAAACCGGAACTACCGTGGGAAGTGCAGTGATGAGTCGACACTGCTAACTTGTAGAACGCAGTTGGTAAGTCCAAGCTAGATAGTAATAATTAATATCAATCGTGACACCAATACGTAACGCACACTGATACAAAAATATTAAAATAGAAACAGTATCTTGGCGGAAGACTTGTTTCACCTAATACTCGTAGCCTTGCATATATATTCACAATATTCATAATTTTAATAAAACTCATACTGTAGCTATTAAGTTTAAGTTCAAATTCATTTGTACTATTATGTTCTTTATTCGAGTTTTTGTATTCGAAGCAGTGAGTTTTTCCGTAGCTGTTCCCATACATATTACGACGTATGCTACTTCTACAGTATTTAATGTTCAGTGGAATCGCATATTTGTTATTCCTCTAAGTATTTACTCTTTACTTGTTTTATACGTTTGTTTAAGTGTGGCCCAATCACTTTGTAACCTGATTAAATAGTAATCTGATATTATAATTAATGTTAACTTATAAAAAATATAATTATAAATAAACTTTACTTCTAGAAATTAAGATAGAAAATTCGAAATATATCGTATAATGATATAAATTATAAATCATAATATCGCCCCTTATCCAATTCGAATACAATTTACTAATTTAGTATAGCTTTATTCAAGCGACCTATAGTAATGTATTTTAACTTCTAATGATGGATGTTCCAAAATAGATTTACGCAATTCTGTGATTTTTTTAATCGATAATTCATCAGAATTATGTTTTGATATTATCTTTATTACAACAAGATAAGCTTCTATTAAATCTATATTATGAAGCATACTTTTACATATTTCATACATTGTTTCCGTTGAGACAAATTTGTTAAAAAAACTTTTTAAAGATATTACGAAAAGTGTGTAAATATATGAAAAATGATTATCGCAATCTTCTTTTAAATATATGTTACATATTTGTCCGAAGCTGTTTGCAATTTCTAAGCATGACTCATCCCAGTTAATAGATTTCCGATTTTGAACTGCTTCAATAAAAGCAACGGCTAATTTCCATTTTGTAAGCATTACGTAACTTTCTTGTATAGGGAAGTCTTCTAATTCATTTTGTATTAATTTAAACATTTTGGTTGGGATGATAAAATTATTTTTTATTGAAAAGTTTGGTACATCTTCAAACAATTGATCAAGTAACCTATATAGATCTATTCGTTGGTTAATCTTACCATTCTCAGTCTTACTCCAAATAGACAGAGTATATTTAAAAAAAGGGGTAAAAACTTCGTTGTACTTTTTTATTTGGGTATCATCATCTTTTGCACATAATAAATATGAGCTTGTAAGTTGAATTACAGCGTAATCCATGGCCAAATTATTGTTTTTGTTGAATGTATCATCAATTTCTTCAACTAAGACTTTAGCAACAAAAGCGGAAGGAAATTCTTCAATTATTTTTCTCGCTTCAGGCAGAAATATATTGTAAAAAGAATAACAATAATTTTCATTATCGAAATTTACCAACTTTTTCAAGAACGGATACACTTTTATAAAATATTTAGAACGTATTTTAGAAGGTACTTTATCGATATGGAATAGCAAATCGAAAATATTTTTTTCTTCTTGTAAATTTAAATTATCTATTAAAGTAGTCAATAAGTTCCAAATTTCATTCATTCGAGAAGAACCATTTTCTTTGCGTAGAAGTTCAAAAACTATTTTAAATATGACAGACCTAATAGCGGAATTTTTATTAGTTTGCCACATTGAGCTAAATGTCTCGATTAGTTCATGAGATTGTAACTTGGTAAAAGCAAGTCGAATGCCGTGTTTTTGTAACGATACTTGAGACTCAAGAAGGTCTGGGATAAATATTCGACTTTTAATTTTATTAAGGTTATAAAAAATTGAAAGCAATGATGGCAAGGCGTATTGCACGTAGTCTCCTTTTGCATACACCAAAATAATTTCTGGTGGTGGATGTGGGCGAGATTTGTGCATATTTTTAGCAAAATATCGTTGTATACTTAAAATCACACTGTCAATTTCCGTGTTGTTAATTTTTCCTGTTAATGGAGCGTATTTATTCAAGATATCCAAGGTTTGGATTCTCGAATACAGTTCAAATATACCACGCGTTGCGTTTGCATGATTAGTCATATTTTCTAATTCGTGTTCGAAATATCGTCTAAATTCTACGGCAAGTGATGTTGCAAAATAAAGTTTAATCTTTTGAAGGAACTGTGATGTTGATGGCACTTTAACAAATTTCGGCGTTTGTATTTCCTTCTGATACCGTGTTAGAAGCGTCGAGTCATGTTTTATAGCATTAATCAAAGTATATTTGTTAAGGTTTAAGTAAAGAGAATCCTCAAACATGTATTTTCTCCAAGATTTCTTCATATTGTATATAACAGACATATCACTTTTACATGAACTATTATTTACTACTGTCTTAAGCCTCTTTACTTCGTTAAGTAATAATGGATAATCCTTGAGATCTCGATTCCAATCAATAAGTAAATTGAATGCTAAATGTAATGTTTCTATGGATTCATTTATTTTATCATCTTTTATTGAAATTTCTTTTCCTATTTTTTGTGAAATAATATTGTACAAATACGTAAACATTAAATCTTTTTCTTGATTGTTTAGTTTATTTTTAAATACTTTAAATGTATTGAATTTTATCTTTTTTTCAATTGAAATTGGTATGCTTAGCGAATGTACAACTTTGTATACAATTAAAACCCTTAGTGATAACTGAGCTTCGTCGGAATCGTCCAATTCCGACTGTAAAATAATGTTTTCTATAATTTGCCATGTGTTTTTATTAAATCTGAGAAATTTATAAAGTGTAGTAATTTTATTTATAAAGTAAGACCTTAGATTTTGTGATGCCTTGCGAAGCTTTTTGTCGAAAAACTCAAGTATGCGATAAATATACGTTTCATTTTTTCGACTGCTTTTTAATAAAACATCAAGCATTTTTTTTTTGTCTTTCATATTTCTTTCAGGTTTTAATATTTTTGTTATGTAATTAAAAGCTACTTCAAAGGGGGCGTATTGGTACCAAAAGTATTCATTTGGAATATAAACCAAGTCATATATGTGGTTCAGTGACATTCTTTCTGTATTATGAAGCGGTATAGATTTATCTTTAAATATCTTATCAATAAAAACTTTTTTAACAAATTCGAATCGTTGTGTTTCTGGCATAGCTTCCAAAAATAGTATCAATTGTTCACAGTTAATAGTCCAGAAATCATATCGCATTTCACTGTTTTTTTTAAATAGATTTATTAGGAAGTCTTCGATTTTGTCTCCTTTTAAAAACTTTATAAATGTTGGTATATGAATGAAATTTCCATACTGATGAATATTGTCGATTATTTTATTGGAATGATCTTTCATTATCAATTTAGTTGCTCTTGCATTTAATTGTACATTGCTGTGATGAGGACATGATTTTAAAAATTCTAAATATTCATCAGTTTCAGAGTGTAAAAGAAAAGCAGTAGCTTGCAACGCATTAGCTTTCATATAAGGTTCACAATTATTTAAGTAAATTGCTAGGAATAAAATAGATTTTTTTGAGAGACGTTTCAAGTCTGATAATGTAAGATAATTTACATGTTGTGCTAAATTATTTTCAATAAATTCTAATGAACAATGATTCAACCATTTTACTGCTTCCATAGGATTAGTTTCATATTCATAAAATTGTTCCACACGTTTTTCATCTTTTAGATGTATTTGTATATTTTTAATTAATTTGTTTGCTGCCTTAGTACTCATTTTTGTAAACAACGTAGAATGTAGATATTGGGGATTGACTACATGAGAATATTCCTTCTCTGTTATTAGCCATTTCGATTGTTTAATAGCCCTTGATACGTATAGAAAATCTTCACAAACTAGGACTTTTAGTAAGTAGTCTATATTTCGTTTATTACAAGCGACATCAATTTTAATTAAGTTTTGAATGTCTGGTTCGTCTATATCAAATTTTTCAAAATCTAAATCATTTTTTCTGTTGTGATCGTTTACCAATATATTATAATTCTTATGCTTCTGACCAAGATGGCCTCCTTCTAATTCTACCAGACTGGTTATAGTCATCACGAGTCTCTGAAATGTAAAAATAGAGTATTAATTCTATTTGGATGGATATAATATGGATGAAAGACGGTACCATGGAATACGAGAGCTGACTTATCCAAATTGGTTGCGCCTGAAACGAAGGCGGAGTCGTCTACCTAATCCGAAGAGAGTGCACGATACGAGTGATGAATGTTGATGTAGCCGTAGAGGTGTGTGAATCGTGATATTTTATGATTGATTCTCTTTGTTTACCGCGCTAGGGATTGTAATAAATCTTCACGTCCATTATCTCATAAATGGGTTTTCACGAATTCATCCTGTATGAACTCTGACGCATCGATCAATCTATAAATTTGTTATTTTTCAGACTTATTTACTTTCCTCATAAAACGATTTCATTAAAAAAAATCCAATCGATTTTTTTTGCAAATTTGTTTTTTAGAGACGCACATTTTATTAAAACTTAATTTTAAACTTTTATAAATAATTTCGGTAAGAGCGTAAAGAACAATGATTTAGTAAACCCAAATTATTCTAGATTAATTATTACTCGGGTAATAAATAATATCATTTATTGAGATTACCCCAAGCCGGCTGGTCCCCGTGGGGGAACATGACCAGAACCCTCCAGGACAAAACA
>DVZW01000110.1:0-13002 GCA_018237805.1 Mesosemia grandis
ATTATGCGTTTAGTCCCGATATTATATATAAAAGTTATTATTAGTTATACACTCAAATGTTTTATATTTTAGTTCACTTAAAATTGAACTCACACTCCAGACATCTTCAGCAGCTCATACAGCTTTATTATTAATAAAATGAATAAAACATTCAAACCTAATAAAAATGTTAAGCAGTTAAAATATATTTCAATGTGATTTTTATACTTTCTGTAGCCTCCATCAAATGTAAAGTAATGTTATAAGTACAGAGAAAATTTGGTTACGCTGGATTTTTTTCAAGCGTTTCATTTATTATCAACCAGTAAGGTTATATACTACAAAAACATAGTAGATTATTAAAAATAGTTTATTACGCACTATTAATGTAAACAGTAAATGATATGAGTAATAGCGAGAATCTTCCAGAAAAACTTTTATTTGTAATAAGTTAGACAAGTATATCAATGATCAAAACGTTTATACAAAAGCACGGTGTGATATATTTACGAGATTCAGGCAAATCTAACAAAACTTTAAGCCTGACGAACAACATTGATTAAACTTTTACCTGGCACCAAGCCTAACTGTAGAAAACAAACAATTCACTTTTTGCTAAGACGTCCAATACTCCTTACCGCACCCCAATATACTTTACCCCAGATATATTTATATACTATACCCCCAATAAAATATAATCCAATAAAATCTATTGCGTTTTTTAACTGTCCATACCTAGTTATTTCAGCGTTTTTCGACTAAAGCGACGTCACGAATGCGCCATTTTGATGTTCGTACCATTTCCATCGCGGTACATTACAAATATAAAAACATTTATACCTTAGTGGGTACAGCGCGTACCCTTTCCTAGGCAATGAATAATCTGACCAAATGGCAATGGCAATTTGAATAAAATCAAAGAGCCGAGCGGAGAGTTACATTTTTAAACTAAACTATGCGTATTACGAAATGCGTGATAATATTGCTGCAAGCATGTATTGCACGTTTTAGTTACAACTATCATCGACGACTCTTGGTCTAATCTATCACCCCTTCCAAAACCATAGTTCTAAAACCTTGGTGTAAGTAATGCAAATTTTTATATCAGTTCAATTGGAACTAGGTTAAAAACCATTCTTTTCAATTATGACATTCAAGTAAAAATCTGTTACAAGGTAGAGGTGATCGCTTTTGATGTGAAACACATAATGCAACGAGTCAACATGACTATTATCGTGGCTTCAATTCAATCATATAAAAATATTATTGCTTGTGTTACTAATTTCGGTGTCTTAATACAATATAAAATATTTTACTTTTAATTACATTTCTACGGTATGAATTCGCGGACCTTGGAACCGTGTTTCCTGACTCCTCCTTTGTTTGACAATCAGCGTAAAGATATAGAGTAAACCATGTTTTCAAGCACATACAAAATAAATTCGATTCGATATATCAGGCGTTCAGTGACAGTACAATTTTTTTAAGTACAACGCGCAAGATTCCGAAAACCCAATATCTAATGTTATTGATTTTAGTTTCAATTAATTGACTTCAATAAGAGGTTGGATGTTCAAATATTGAAATTAATTACTTTCACGAAATAACCAAATTTAATACTAAACAAATATGAAGTAAATATTACCTAGGTAAATTATTCTCGGACGCAAATTTCTAAACGTTGAATATAAGCAATAGTGCAATAGCAAAGTTTGATGACTGAATGGATTTAATTGGATAGTTATCAACACATTTATACATTCTCAAACGATCGATTACTTAAAATCGATTCGTCTCGATAAAAAATAGAATTAGGTAATATTAATTTTTGAATGTGTCAATGATATCGATATATTTTGGTGTCAACAAAACCGCTTAGTTTTGAAAAGTATATTGATTATTATTGACTCGCATTCGGATGAGTGATTGGAAAAAGATGCATAGACAAAATATGATGGTACTTTTTACACGCTTGCCAAGTTTCGGCAAGGATCAACAAATACAGTGTAAACAAGGTGATCAGCTTGGCTTGGCTTGCGTGCGATTGGAGCAGCTTGCTAGCGACTCAGTCGGGTGTCGGGCTCTCGCAAGCATGAAAATTTAATCCACACGCTAGTAATTGGAGCCATTGAGTGCTTGCAGATACTTGGCAAGAGTATAAACGTGACATTGGGTATAAGGTTGTCGTACGTATCGTTATTGTCAAAAAAAATATTGTTAAAGATGAGTAATGTTTAGAATAGCACAGCAGTCCGGTCGTCGGGCGAATTGATGAATAGGGGTAATTGGGATGAGCGGAGGCTTGCAGGGGAGGAGCCCTAGGAGCAGCAGGCGCGTGACGGCGGAGCCCGCGAAGGCCTGCGCTCGACTGCTATGCGTGCGTGGTCGGCATCAGCTTCGCGCCCTGCGGATTTGTCCAATATAGCCTCCGCTAACTCAGAAAAGGCGCGCTCGATATTGATATCCGACTTTGCTGACGTTTCCATGAACCTGATGCCATGTTCACGGGCTATCTGTGGACAAATAAAAGCAGATTATTGAAAAAGAGTCAGTCCGTTGTCACTGAAATCTTCAGCGCTGTTTGTGCTGAACGGTTAGGCAACATTAAATTACTCTTAACAGTAAAAGTAAATATTAAAGAAGCATTATTGAGGAGTTGTCTCAGGATAGGATAGACTTTCTACTGTAGATACATCATAATAATACGAAGTACATCTACGTCTTTATATATTACTATTACGAACTAAATATATTATTATAGGTGTAATAAGTTGAAAGGTGAGGGTGACTATGTAATTTTGCACCCAGCTTAAACAACTTGAACCCAACCCACTTGAGGGTTTAATAAGTTGAAAGGCGAAGGCACCTAAATTACAACCATGTATGTAAGTTTGCACCCGGCTTTAACAACTTAAACCAAACTCACTTGAGGGTTTAATAAGTTGAAATGTGAAGGCGCCAAGTTACAACCATATATTAATTTTGCACTTGGCTTTAACAACCTGAACGGAACCCACTTGAGCATTTATTATAGTTGACAGATAAAGGTTACAACTATATTAGAATTTAGAGCTGCCATCTCTAACATAATGCCCATTATCGTAGTAAAGAGTAAGCCTATCATATTTTTGGTCGATTTGGACAAAATGTCTGATAAGTTGCGGATTGTGTTCTAGGAATCGAACCGTTTTCGAGATAACAAATAACAAGTCGAAACTATCGGCACAAAATAAAAGAAATGTTGGCATCTCGACGAGTATTAAATACATTACTACAATTCATGTAAACATGTCATGGCAAAAGAGATAACGTTAGCATGACATCAGATTTATTTGTGGATTCTTAAACATACATAAATTATTATTTATAAATATCATAAATATCAACATGTATGTTATCCTCCTAATATAGAAATCAAATTAAAGCATGTACCTAATGATACCTATTAAATTCTTTGGCAATTTTATCGCCAAATTATCCACACCCAACACCTTTAATCAAACTTGGACAAACAACACATGTTCTAGTAATTTTAATATTGAAAATTGAGAACCGACGATATAGTCCCATATAAGTCCCAACATGTGACAGGTGGCAAACGGAGATCTAAAAACTTAAATTTATAAACCACCCACGAATCTTCAGTTTAGCGATGACTCGCCCGGTTAGGTAGTTACCATCGCCTTAATTAATCCGGCCGTAATAATGAAAGTGCTTGTTATGGCGATGTTCCATTTTGGAGGATAGTAAAGGCCATTTATGTAAGCAAGGGACTTCACATCTGTCTCAAGGTCGGCAACACACCATTAAGCACCTTTGATGTATTTAGGCAACGGATATCGCTTAATATCAGTAGAACATCTCCATGCTTACCTTTCCATGGGATAAACAAATCTCAAAATTGTCCCTTCGCCAGCTACTCCACGTATGAAATGACCTCAAAACCTAATAACGAACCTTATTAGCATAATAAACAGTAAATAGCATATGAGTCACGCGACACAATAGCGGCTATACTTCATAAAACTGATATACCACCCACGCTAATTAACATCATCGGAATAGATACACTTCATTATTTCAACGGGAGCACACGATAACCTTAATTTGTGATTTCAGTCGCGCCAACGTCTGATAAACATTACTACGCGAACATTGTCATTTACAGCCCACAATGGCCAAGCTTGCCTTGTGGCCGTTCACAGGTGCTAGTGCACTAGAATACATAAATAACATCACGCCAGATATCTTACAGATTCACACAAACTTTTTCACTTTTTTAAACTCTAATCACTTTTTTCATGCTACAAATAGAATAGTTGATTTTGATGACTGAACTTTTCCTTCAACATCATAACAGAATATATATAATTATTTTTATAGACTAAAACAAAAACAGACTTCCATATAAAAATATCAACAATGTAGACTAATACGTATTATTAAATATAGCTTAAAAATTATTCGTCAGATCTAGCTCAAAATTAAATTTGACCTCACGATAAGTACGAGCTTTCGAATATGAAATTAATCATTAAAATCGGTACACCCATTAACAAGTAATGAGGTAACAACCACAAACAAAAAGTACAGATGAATTGATAACCTCATCCTTTTTGAAAGACGGTTAAAAATTACATTTTAAACTCCCGTCAATTTTAAACCAAGAACTAATGACATAGGTATGATTGTTTAAAAGGTTTGTATTAATCGTGACGTTTGGCGCTTGGTTCCCCTTTAAACAAAAGCCGAGTCATGTCATCGTCAAGAAACCGACAAAAGTGCATAAAATAAGTGATGAATGATAAGGAAGCGCCACTGGTGTGAGCGAGTCGTAATGTTTCTCTTTCACTCGGTTCTCTCTGCCTATCCCAAAACGCACCCATGATTTTGAATAAAGTATTGAAATATTAATAGTATAAAATATATATGAACTCTGAACAAACTGAACACATTAAGTTCAAATCTGGACTAAGGAAAACATTGAACTTAAAATTAAAAATACAACCGCACAATTAAAAATACATTTGTTACGAGCAACACGAGCATATAGAAATATTTGTGTTCACAAACAGACCGTTACATCATTTAATAGTGCAAAAAAAATACTTTCACTTTCATATAACCAAGTAATTAGAGATATATGGAATGAGTTATAAATATATTAATTGCTATACAGGGACTTGTTTATTGTCATATTGAAACGATACGAAACGCAATGCCGAATGGTGGTTGGCAAGATTAAAAGCATAAAGTCGCACATTCTGGGTCTACAAGTTTTTCCCCGTGTTGGTCCGGGATCCACGTGTAGAATAGGCCAACTTTCTTCCTGTCAGGCAGCTTGTAAGAGGCGAGCGACGGTTTTATAAGTTACCATAATTGTGAAAATTACTTAGCAAAGAGGTAAAGTTGTGCGATGTCTTGCCCGTGGTACCACCGCTATTCTTATTCCTGCCGCAACAATGTCAGTGCTTGCCATTGTCGTGTTCCGGTAAAGAGAGTAAAGTAACCGGTACACTTACGCAAGGGTTTTTCATCCCAGACTCAGATTGGCAATGCACCATTAGCACCGTTAGGATAAATAAGCGACGGATATCTCTTACCATTTGCTTTCTTATGGGATAAAAAAAAAGCTAAAATCATTCCATGAATAGTCAATAGCTCAACGGTGGTGGCATACAGGGGTTACTGCGACAAATAGGAACAAGTTATCTTATGTCTGAATACTAGAAGGGTTAAACAAATCTGGTATGCACTCTGAAGGTAGAGGACATTGAGTAGTTTGTCATGAAAAATGGGCTGATAATAAAAAAAATAGACTATTGTCTTGATGGGTCAAGTACGGATACGTTTTCAGTGCATCTCCCGTTATTCGGGTACAGCCTGTATGACGGAGATGTCAGTGGAGCCGTGGTTTGGTATTAAGTATGGATCTGGTCAATAGGTCTCGAAATGTTTTAAATAATTTTGTTATAGAGAATAACTAGTAACTCGGTAATATTTGCCAGCGTTTTTCTCGCTGGCTTTGGGACCTCTCGTATCGCCTCTAAATTTGATTTAACGCCTCGTTGGCATAGGTAGACCAGTGTCGCTATAAAACTCACAAGATTCAAATCCTAAATCGGGCAAAAAATATTTAAATTAGTTTTTTCAGTAATTCTGAAAAACATAACTGCCTGGGTTTGAATATGTGCCAGATATAGGGACAGGCTTTCCATGTATCATATCGGACATATCATCAGCCAATCGAGGGGCAGTTAAGTGTGAACTGGTTTAGCTCTGCCTGATCCTTCAGGGTTAATGGGGCACATGATATGAAGTATAATTTCAAAAACGTGGGGGCGTGAAACCTTGGAAATGCTTAGAGGAATCTTTAGAGAGAATATGTCTGTCCCTCTAAAGACCTCTTTACGCCCTTTTAGTGTGGTTTACACTCTCAAAAAAACAATTGTACAATAACTAGCACCAAAAATGTCTTATTTTAGACTATAGTCTAACTGTATGCTAAATTTCATACAGATCCATCCAGAAGTTTTTGAGTGTAAGAGTACAATCATCACCAATCAATCAATCAATCAAACATCCATCAATTACTTACATTTACTGCCATAAAAATATTAATATTTTAACTACCCATAATTTAACAAACATATTATATAGATAGACGTTTGTTACTTTTTCACGCAAAAACTACTGGATGGATCTGGATAAAACTTTACACTAATATAGCTTGTATACCAATAACACATACTCCTTTTTTTTCAGGGAAAAATTCAAGATTCCCATGGGGTAGCTTTGTTCGTGTTTTCACGCGGAAGAAGTAGCGGGCGCCAGCTAGTATAATATATAAATATGAAAATTGTGAATATGTGTATGTGTGTGTGTGTACATGCTAGTACAAAATGAACTTATTTGTAAGAGAAATTGAGACACTTTAAATAAAAGAAACTAAATCTATTATGTTTACTTGTTACAGAGTTTGTGTACTTACTGCTTCACCCCTTTCTTTGCTAACCACACGTTTCTCCTCCATATCGCACTTGTTTCCTAATATCATCTTTTCAACATCCTCATTCGCATGCTGAAAATAAAATTGTACATTCGTTTAAAACTACAACATTTTTAAAGAATGGAAGTCTCACTTCTCCACTTAATGTTTTCCGATATGTGAGAGATATACCTCTTGCATACAGGTAAAGAGCAAAAGGCATAATGCTGGAACCGTGGGACACCCCTACCATTGTCCAAAAAATGAGATCAATATCTGAAGTAGTAGTTTAATATGTGATAAGCAGAAACTAGTCTTGTACATTTGTTTGATATAAGTTTTAAAATAATCTCATATGCAATTAATGCACCCACCACTAGATGATAATAATGCCTAATATATATACTTGTCATAGTACTATTGCTTCTAACTAACCATGTTAACCAGGTAAATAAGAATTTATGAAATCTACTTATTGGCATAGTGGTACCGGTGTTGATATAAGAAATTCCCAGGTTGGGCAATTAAAAAATGGTTGAATCAGCTTTTTCAGATTTTCTAAATGAAGATTCGGATTTTCCGAGAAAACTTCACAGTCCAGGATTGGAATATGTGCATGATATTGCGACAACCGGCCACATGTCACATTGTGGGACTTAATATCATTGGCCAGTTGCAGGTATTACTAATTTCAACTGTGCCTACCTCTTTGGGAATAACGGGAGTGATGACATATATTTTTCTTTAGTTTATTATTAAAAAATAATAGCCCACAGTCGTATAATAACTACAATTTTAAACATAAATATGAACAAATGTACACCAAAAAAGTACAAGCGTTAAAGAACGACAGCTAACCACACACCTGGGCAATTGGCATTTATTAGAAATTCTAGAATAACCATAAATATCTTTCTTGTATTTGGATGGCTCTAATCTTATAAAATGGAAAAATGGAGTGAATGGATTGAAAATCATTTCAAAGTGCTATCGAGCACTAGGGCAAAAAATACTGATTTCCTCTTTTTAACAATTCTGTGTTCCCTCTGCCTTTCAAGAGCAGGTATACATTCCCTAAATTATATCCCAAATATGTGAATTAACATTTAACATTAACGTTTGATTGACATGTATCAATGATTTATTTTTTCTGAAATTACTAGCTGTGTGGTATTGGGTTTGTGCCCTATGTAACATGACAACAGTAAATCCACCAATAACATAATAAAATTTAAATGTATACATTAGCTACTCGAGAGTGCACTACCTTCACATCTTTTTATTATTATTACGAATAATGGACAGGCATCCTGTGGCTGATGAGTCCATATCTAGACTAGTGTTTGCTGCTGTTCCTTTACTTTTTTTTCATTTAACCATCTTTGATCCTTTTCCTACCTCTTCAGGGATAGTAGGCAAAATTATACTCATTAATTATTAATCATGATATTACAATGTTATCGTGCATGATCCCTGATAAGGTAAACAAAGTGAACTGAACACCAAACATTCACACAATTGTTTTGCTTCTTCAACATTCACAACTTACATGCCATCTTGTTAGTTTTGTAACTCTTCACTCTCCTTTATCTGAGGTCCAATAATATCAATCAAACAAAACGAAAATGTGTTGTTGTAGAAAAACACAAGAATGTAATTCTTAAATCACTGATTAAATCCTAATTCAGGTAGTTCAAGCAATTCCGTATAACTAGCCCTGGATATTAATCCATATCTGACAAAAGTAGCCAATTTACATTATCGCGAGATATTCATGTTAGATCCAGATTTTCTGTCAACTCTTTGACATAGGTATTGTTAACAAAACATAGAAAATATGAATTATTACTTTAAATGTAAAAATGAGCCTTGAATCAGCTCAAGTCATAAAAATGATTAAGTTGTACCTACCCCCGGCACAATTAGATCTTGGGCAAATACATGGAATCATCCAATGCTAGTTACACACTATCATTATTTATATAGATTATATAAATAAATCATGCGTATTGTGGTCTGTATTAAAATATATTCATGCCCATTATGTCATAGAGGAGTAACTAGACATCACATTCCGAGGAATCCAGACATGATACCTCATGAAAGGTTCACAAACTGTCACATCACGTCAATAAATCTATCTAATCAAATAGTTTGGATTGTCAAATGGAGAGTTACAGCAATAATCTATTTATTCATATGTGAAGCAGTCTTTGTACCCCTTTTAACAAAAATTACACACAGTATGAAATTTGACACAGTTGACGTTTATATGGCGAAGGAGTACAAAATGTATATATTTTCATAAAATGCATTAAAAATACATTTGATCACTTAATAAAACATTACACACACTACCATGCGTTTGACACACACATATAAACACAACTATAGAGGTATAATATTCGGCAATAGAAAGTAAATAAAATTCAACTGTAAAATTTTAATAAATTATGGTCGAATTTCAACCACTAGTGTTAGTTATTACACATGTTATAATTTTTGGAAATCGGAATGTATAAATTTTACAAAAAATTACTGCCTGATGAGAAAGCAGTAATTATACTATTGATTTGTAAACGATATAGACCTCAAACATACACTTTCAACTAACTTTTCACTGTGCCAATGGTATGATACTATAGATGAAAAAAAGGAAAAACTATAACTATGCATAACAGTGATACAATACAATACAAACCTCATCAATATTTCTTAACCACTTAACAATATCATCAAATGTCTTTTCATTTGTTATATCATAAACTAACATAATTCCCATTGCTCCTCGATAATAAGATGTCGTGATGGTGTGGAAACGTTCCTGTCCAGCTGTATCCCATATTTGTAATTTAATTTTTTTACCACGAAGTTCAACTGTTTTTATTTTAAAATCTATACCTGCAAACAATAAAACAAGAATACGAAATTTTATGCACATCCAATTTATTACTAATTTAAAAATTAAGATAGAACTATAGCTTAAATAATTTGAAACGAAAACATTACACATAAAGATGTATTTTTGAAGCAAGAAAAATAAATTTCACAAATATAAAACAATAGCCTACCTATAGTTGATATAAATGTGGTAGTAAAATGATTGTCTGAAAACCTAAACAATATACAAGTTTTTCCCACACCAGAATCACCAATTAACAACAATTTGAACAATAAGTCATAAGTTTTCTTGGCCATTTTGCGAAATTAAATCCAAAAAATTAATTTTGATACTTATCATACGATTTTGCCTGGACTTTGACAGCAGACAGCTCATGAAGACATGATACCTAGCAATAAATGTTGCAATATACAAGACTTTAGATATAGAATCGTATTTGTAAATTTGGATTTATAACGTAGTCTACAAATTCTTTTTTTTTTATCTCATATGAAAGCAAACGTGCAGATGGATCTCCTGATAACCATTGCCTTAATAGACCGTTAAGGGTGTGCTGCCAACATTTAGTATGGGATGTTAAGACCCTTGCGTGAAGCAATCAGGTACTTTATTTTCCAAACTGGAATTGCAAACTACATTGGCAATTAACAAGCATTGACAATCCTAGTTTTCCAACTACAGCACTAAAGCGTATTATGCGGCATAATACTCAACGTTGAATATTACAACTACTGCAACTCTTCGGACAATCGTCCACTCTCAATAGTACTATTCACGCTCCAATTAAGCATTGTTATTGTGCGCCACTGAGTCGCAATAAGCTCTGTATTTCCCCCCATCCATCCTTCAGCCTACTGCTGTTCACGGCTGGACAAAGGCCTCCCCTAATCGACGCCACTCCACCCGATTCTGTGCCTTTTATAATCCAGCGGTTTCCCACCGTCTTCTTCAGTCCAGTGGTAGGAAGGCGACCTATACTCCTTGAGGGATATTGCCATCATCACCGCACTTGACATGCGTGTTGGTGACCGCAGTGAAAAGGGTTAAAGGTACACCAGGAGACGCTGCTATCCATCTCTTGGATGAAAAGGAAAAAAGGAAAAAAGAAGGATTAGGAACGTCGATATGAAAATTATCTCTGTATTTGGGAAACTAAAATTATTCCAGTTTTCCAGTGGAATTTTAAATTTTAAAATATAAAAAAGTTTTTCAAAAACCTCATTTCCAACATAAATTGGCAAAAAATAATTCCAATAAAAATGTTTTTTATAACAGCTGCTTTAATAGGTACCTAGTATTTAAATAAATAAAAAAAATCACATTTAACTTCCTAGAACAGTATACACCAATAGCGCCTGTGTGTACTACATAGTTTTCCAATTACAGAGAATAATGCTATTCAGTGCCGGATAATGCAGAATTTCGCTGATGCTTAATTGAACATGAATACCATACTATTGAGAATGCTTCATTGTGCGAAGCGTTTCTGTAGTTGGAACATTCAATGTTGAGCTTTAAGTCGCTTAATGCGCTTTACTCTTTACTCTTTAGTGTTGTAATAGGACTGTCGAGTGTTGAAACAACGCTGACGTAATTTAGAAGTCCGTTTTAAGTTACAAAGTACATTACGTTAAGTTGGTAGCTATGTTTGTTTTAGTAAATGCGTTGAATATATATTGATATTGGGGTCGATTCTGTTGTTCCTGACTAGACTAAACTAAACCAAAATAGGTTTAGTCGTATCAAAATATCAAAATCATTGTAATCCTAAAATTGAATGTCAAAACAACTTAGAAATGTCAAACTAATCAATGAGTAGCTACATTTACAAAGAATACAAAGTACATTAATCTGGGAACACCAGATACAGGTCTACCAACTCAACTCAAAACTTGAAACAGACTACAGAGTTTAAACTTTCAAATGTATTGTTTTTTTTTTGTATATATTTTTTATAATTTCAAGATAGCGTCTCGATGGTCCTATTCTTAGTTATACGCATAGCACATAAATTTTTGAAAAACAAATTATTTAACGTTTATTCTATGTGTACGATTAATAATCTGCGTTCAGTTTATTGCTGACTTTTTGCTGACAACACTGAGCACTGAGCAGACGCCAAACTCCTAAAGGCAAAAAGACAAGTTTACGCAGACGCTAATCGTATTGAAAATTATTCAAGATATAGAAGGGATGTAAAGCTTGCAGTATTGATCCAAGCGTACGTTCAAGATTCAAGGCGTGGTGTTGAGCTGTTTATGTAGACATTAAAAATTGGTTAATAGTGAAATCTTTGCAAGATAAATTCTGAATATGTAACCTACATAAAGTTTATCAAAACTCAAGATGCATCGTCGAGGCGGGAAACGTATTCGGATGGATGATCCTCCACCGGAATACGTAAATCCTATGACTCCTGCGACGCCTATGACAGATTATGGCGGACAATCGGTTCATGAACCAGATGCACTTAATGTAAATTATTCTGGTTTTAATGTTGGAGCTGTCGCAAACTCAACTCTGGCGGAGGTACCTCGGGAAGAACCTGAAGAAGCCCTTGAGGAGGAACCAAGATCCCCATCACCATTACCGACTAAACGAATAACACGTAGTAGGGGTAGAGGTGGCGACGGCGGATATGTAGGCCGCTTAGCGGAATCGCCACCGCCGCCCCCTCTAAGAAAGCGAGGACGGGGTGGCCGAGGTCGCGGCCGGGGCCGAGGCGCAGCGCCACCACAGGCTTATTCTCCGCCGCCAGTTTTACTTCCCGGTGACGACGAAAACAGTCTCTATAACATTCTTCGATTCAACAAGAGCGCTATTAGTGTAAGTTCTATTATGCTGTTAGAATTTGTTTTTTTATGAAAGAAATATAAAGTCATTTGTATTAAAAAAATTCAGTCAATGCTATAGTTCAAAAACTTCTTATTGTTCCCTGCTTATCTTGAAAGTCTTATTTGTTGGCTTACCAGAAAATCTTAAAACTAGAAACTAGTAGGAAAGTAGCATATCGCACCTTCGGTGGAACAAGGGCACAATTCCAGTTTTTGCAACTTTACAGGAGAGCCATTTTAAGATATTTCTTGCTTTCAATGTGGTCTAGCTCTGTTAATATTGCACATATATAACAACT
>DVZW01000111.1:0-12990 GCA_018237805.1 Mesosemia grandis
CTTTAGGGAGAATGGTCGTGATGATATTTATTTTTGTTCTACAATTAGTCGCGCCTTTACGAAGGCGGAGTCAAGAGTCAAAAGTTGAAAAGTGTGTGTAAATTATGATGTTTGACTTGGCTTTGATCTGCTGACCTGGTGTGATGATATAACAATAACGTGGCCTAGAAAAAGAATTTAGCTATATATTTTCTGATTCCATTTAATATTCGCAACATGTCACGTAATATTAGGATCATATGAACTGCGCAATTGAATAAAACGCTTAGCATCCATATTTCAAACGCAGAAGTATATTGTGTCTGACCTTTTATGTAGCATGAAAACGTTTGATTTTTACATTGGGGTAGTGGAAAAGGAATTTCCAATAAAAACCGATCAATTTTTAAATGATTTTCCTCAACGGGAGTATATGGATATTTTTGAAGGAATTTTAAAGACTTCATTGGGTATTTTAGAATTGAATTTTTCGAAGCTTGGAATGGACGTCATTTACATAGTTATTTTAATTATTTTTTTTTGGATTATGGGAGAGCAAAGTAGATTGATAAAAAGTGAAACTGGTAATTGGTGGCTATCATATGGTAGAGCTATGCTCTGGCTGGGATTGGTACCACCGCAGTTGTTATTACTTCCGCATTAACGTCAGTGCTTGTCGTTGCCGTCTTCCGGCTTAGAGAGTAAGGTTTGCTTATGTAAGAGACTTACCATCCAGACTCAAGGTTGGAAACACATCACCTTTGGTGCAATATATGCAAGTTATATTAAATTAAGCTAATTAATAAAATCGAAACCTACCTACTGACAATCTTACTACTACTAAAAATAAGTATGGATGTTTGTTTGTTTGTTGCTAAATCACGCCAAAACTACTGGATGGATCTGGATGAAATTTGTTATACAGATAGACTACAGTTTGTAATAACATATAGGCTACTTTTTATCCCGGAGAAATTTAGTTACCGTGGGATATCTTTGTTTGTGTTTTTCACGCGGACGTAGTCGCGGGGGACAGTTGAATATATATTTAAGTAATTACATATATCTATTAAAATACCATTTTTTCTACGAATCAATATGATTACGATAAAGATTAATTAATGAGATAATTGATAAATTTTGCATTCACTTAAGTATGACTCGATTACCGTTGCTATCCTATAGTGTACAATTACTACGCTTTTTATCCTCTCCTGAGTAGGCTGAAGTGCAACTGGCCCACTCACACATTTAAAAAGTGACGGTTTTACCGACCACTATTTATAATTCCAAAAGGTTACGAACCCCAGAAGAAAACTCGACTGTTTTTCTTTGTATGGAATACATATTTCGCGATTACTTCACCAATAATCTTTTTTTTTCTTAGGTAGGTCATGTTACAGAGTTAGTCGTGTAAGAAATTTATTAATCGACTTCGAAAAGGATAATATGACGATATGGCGACAGGCTTGCCACCTGTCACATCACGGGATTTAATATCATCGGCTAATCGTGGGTATATTAGTACAAACTAGCGTTACCCAGTGTGTAGTGTCTGCTAGTTTCACCTCTGCCTTCATATAAGCCGATATAGGCGTGAATTTTTATTTTAATAAATTGTAGCATTGTCTAAAACGCAAAAAAGCGTCCAACCCGATCAACGATTGCGCAACGAATGAAAATGCCAATTGCTATCACAATATTCCGTTGCGAATTCACATTTCACGTAAACACGCGTCTGTGTGGCCCACGCCGATTTTGTTGGTCAGTGTCAAAGAACGCGAAATAAAATGCGAGCGCATTGACTTACGTGCAGTTAATTAATTGTCAGTTCCGACGTCCCTTTATATATTTCGGACGTAATTACAGCTCGCTTCGTCGATTAATGTCGTACATATATGGAATTGTATCAAACAGAACCAGTTATCTGGGATCCAAAAATCATTATTAAAGTAAATTATTATTATGTCGTCGCGCTCTGGCTTGAGACCTGTTCTTTGGCGGGGAAAAAGAGAAGTGAGAGCCAAATATCACTATTTAAACACGTGTCAATTCATTCATCTTATCTTCCAACGCACCTCTTACTTTCTATGGGCGCATCTCTTAACATCCTATGAGCGCACCTCTCAAATTCTATGTGCGCCTGTGTAAATGGTGTTAGCTAGGATGTTAAGGTAAATTGGATACATAGATCTTCACGCCAATTCTCCCATAAAAACGGAGACCTTTTCTAGGAGATTCTACATACTTTGGATTCTGCTGAGGCTGGCAAAGTAACTAAAACGTCTTTGAACTTTTGTGTAGCGGTTATACATACCTGGGCGATTCAGGTCACTTACCATCAGGTGAGCCTCATCATTTATACCCTTTTTCTATAAAAAAAATCTCCATCTCAAACTTCGAAAAACTAAGAGATTGTGTATAAATGGGGTCAATTCTGTCTCCGATAAGACTAAATTAAACCAAAATTAGCTTTAGGCCTATCAAGCATGTGTCAAGACGTCAAATTGGTTATACATCCTTGATGTTCAGACAGGACTAAACCTAATTTTGGTTTAGTTTAGTCTAGTCGGGGACATCGACCCCAATATTAAATATATTGGATAAGCACCACGAGCACGTTTCTAATGTATATTTAAAAACGTTTTTCGTACCAGTATTAAAACAAGTTACATGGTCATGTATAGTTTTCATCGTCGGCACTTGCTTCCATGGACAAAACGCAAATTACTTTACATGCAAAAACACACCCTACGCACGTTTCCCTTCGACAGCGAGGCATCCTCAGGAGTAGACTGAACGAAAGCAGAATACAGTCACGTTTTCCATGGCGTGCATTGTTGCATGTTTTCCATGTTGTGCGGATTGCTGCAAAGTAATTGGATTTTGTCTTTGATCAAAAGATTTTCGCAAAGTAATGTTTCCACTTTGACACAATTCCATTGTTAATTGTTTTATACTTGTACCTACTAATTCACTTCATGTACATAAAAAAAAGTTACAAGGGACCCAACACTGAATTTATAAATTGAAAACGCACTTGGCTAAACTTCATTCAATTTAAATAGGATTTGAAAACTTATATCGAACATAAATAATGCGCTTTCAAAAACATGGATGTTTTAAAATCATCGGCAAATCGAGGGTGTACTGAGTGATGCTGAAAAGTGTGCTAATTATCACATCGTTAAAGTTTTAAAGTTTCAGTTTTCGTGAAACTTTACTATCCGGGATTGTAAACATGCCCGATATGGGGACAGGCTTGCCAGAGGTCACATAATGGTATTTAATAAAATTTAATCGGGATGTATAGAGCAACTGGTTTCTCATCTGCCTGCTCCTCGGAAATAATAGGTCTGATGATATTTATTTATACTTACTCTTAATCTAAAATTGATAGATTCACACATCTCTTAATATTTCCACTAGCATTTTCTGACAGGGTTGATGCAATAAATAAATTAAAAAAAATCAATATAAATAATTTTATTCCAATAAAATACATCCAGTTATCTTTATATTAAAACCTATTATAACATAGCAATAAAATATTCCGTATTGTCGTCTCATTGAAATAGCAGTATCAGTGTCGGTATACGATTCACGATCCTGGGTTCGAATCCGAGGTCAGGCGAAAAAAAAGTATGAGTTTTTTCAGATTGCCTCAAAATAACTTTACTACGAGGGATTGGAATGGGAGCCCGAAATGGCGATAGGTTGGCCGCGGTGTGTAGTAGCTTCACCTTTGTGGAAGCCTATACCTTTCTCGATAAATGGACTATCCAACACAAAAAGACTTTTTAAAATTGATCCAGTAGTTTCCGAGATTAGCGTGTACAAACTAACAAACTATTCAGCTTTATATTGCTAGTGTAGATAATTGTTTGGTAACCAGACAACTGGCAAGGTGATTGGATGTGCAACGTCCTGATAACACGCCCCAGCGAACGGGTTTGGGAAAACAATTTTTTGTTCGACCCGGGAATTGAACATAAAACCTTGTGCATCTTATACCCACATCGCACCGCTACACCAACGAAGTGATCTATAATAATAAATATTCCTTAGCGGTACTCATACTTGTTACATTATTTCATCCTATTACGACAGACCTTTAAGAAAGCTGGATAGCTTATGACTCTTGTAGTCCGACCTCAGTTGTATGAAGTTGACAAGTATTGAATGATCCAACTCGGCCTATGAAAGACAACGTTTATAATTAATTCACTAACAAATAACAAAAGTCCAACGAAATATTGAGATGTATCAATAATACATGTAACACAAATTAAATATCAATGAAATCACGTGACCATTATTCTCAGGATTTCGGAGGTAAACAGAACTTACTCAAATACGTATAGTGTGTATTCAATACCCTGTCCCAATATCAAAGGGGCTATGCAGTGGCTTAATACAAACGTATCAACGTCACCGTTTTTAGTATATCGATTGGAAACAAAACCCTTAAAAATGTATATATTTAAAAATAATATAAAAAATTATGGATAGATTTACACGCTTGCCAAGTCTCGGCAAGGATCAACAAACAAGTAAAATGGATGTTTGGCTTTGCATTCGTACAATTGGAGAAGCTTGCTGACTATCTAGTCGGGCGTCGAGCGCTTGTAATATGCGATTGCGGAGTAACGCTTGCCGTGCCTTTCCAATCGTGTAAACATACCACATACTTTTAATGTTCTGTCTGTGTTCTGTACTATTCCATATATCTATGTCCATAGTGGTACTACTCACCAAGGTTTCCCCTTCGCAGACCTGGTGCAGGTTCTCGGGCTTGACGAGCAGCAAATTGCAGAGAGCGTGCAGAGCGTCGAACAGAGCAGCCGCAGATGCACAGCCACGCCCACAAGCCGCTGAGCGATACTCTTTCACGTCACAGATGGCGATCATAGCCCCTGCACAGATATGTTTTAGGTTCCCATATATTAAACAGACCGAACATCGTATGAAGAGCAAAAGTTACTAAGTCACTATCAAAGTGGCCACATTTTTATTTATTTCTGCCGCCATAACGACAACGTTCATGATGTGGAGGTTTATTGATTCCGTGAACTTACGTAAGAAACTTAATGATCATCCGAGTCTCAAAAGTTGCAATAAACCTATGCGGTCTAGAGACGACCATTATAGCTAACTATCAGAAGATAAGTGTACTTGTTTATGCTTTGGGTTCCCACACTCTAAACAGACTTAACATACCAGCGTCAAGTTTGGTAAAGTCCATAAACACCTTTCGTATTTATAGGTAACGACTTTTCTTAACATAGCTTTTTAATAATACATAAGTCGAATAGTAGTCGTGTCGTACGCTTAAAATGTAGCAAAGATCCTCGACTGGTCTTGGAACAATACGTGACGTTATTCAGATGCAAAATCAAGCGACGACACGACTACCTTTCGACTTACCTATATAATATTATTAATATTTTAATAAGCTATTTAACATTATCATTAGGATAACAATCGCCTTTTTTCTCCCGTTATAACTATTTTTATAACTATTTCGTTACGCCTGGATTCGTTTCTTTAAGATTCATCACTGGTACATTCTCGTCGGTTTGCGTGAATGTTGATGAAACATTCGTCAAAAGAGCGATCAATTTGACCAAGATAAGTCAGTATCCTTGGTAAGCCAGTATCAGTTTCCTATTGTATATTTATTTTGACAGTATTAATAATCAGCCAGTGTAATAATATTGCAAGACAATGAAACAAGACCGTAGAAGAAAAACACTCCTACTTTTTTTTCCCTGCTCTGTGGACGTAATGAATTAATCACTTACCTGCAGAATTGAACTGAAAATTCTGCAAGTGTTCATATATGACACGGTGCAGTCTCACAGCCAGTTCCAAAGATACAGCACGAAGGTTCTCACCCTCAAGGGCAATGTGAATCTTTTCCATGATCGAGTTGATATAGGACACTACAGCTACGCAGGCCTGTATATAAAACGATAAAATAATAAATAAATAGATACCATTATCCCCGAAGGTGGCATACCCCTTATCGCCTATATCGGGCATATGTCAAATCCGGGGGATATACAACGATAAAATAATAAATAAATAGATACCATTATCCCCGAAGATGGCATACCCTTTATCGCTTATATCGGGCATATATCAAATCCGGGCAACCGTTGTTCATGTCATTCAATTGTTCCTATCAGGGAGTTGAACACAGAAAATTGTGCATCATAAACCGAAACCAGCCCCGCTAAACCAATGATTGAACATGGTTAATTAAAAAATCATTATATTTTCCGAATGTGTTTGTCACTGTAATCTACTCGGACAAATTTAGAATATTTTTTGTACATATCCAACATATTATCACTCCTGTTATCTCCGAAAGGGTAGGCAGAGGTGTCGAAGTTACAGCTTGGTGTACCAATATCTAGCGAACACTATTACAACCTAATATTATAAATGTAAGCCTATTGCCAAATCAAATCATATTACAAAAACAAAAAAAAAATTACCCGACACAACCAAAAAATAATCTATTTCGGCCTTTTGATAAACACAAAAAAATATATATCTTAAGACAAACTCGCTAGTACTATTTTAAAAATGTATATTAATTTATTAGCCAACAGATTTCACCTTTTTATGGCATCATCAAGGCTCCTGTTAATGGTTAGCAGTAGCTTTGATTATGTTAACTCCGATACCTTAAACAGTTGACAGTCTGCTTTTAATATAGTTCGAAGACAAAAAATCTTCATAACAAAATGGATTATTTTATAAAGTAGAAAAGGTAACCAAATAACTGGTCAATTTGAAGGGATTTGGTCAAGAAAAATGCAGTCAATCCATGTAGATGGATGGATGGCTTTAAGGGAAATGTGAAGTTAGAAGATGTATTCGTGGAGGAATAATAAATATATGTGATTTAGTACAAGCGAGTTAAATTTTTAATATCATATTTCAGTTAAAACAATCTGTTTCTTAATACTACGGCGTATATATTAATAGTTAATAGTAAGAGTATCTGGCAAAGGAGACCTAACTACTAGCCCTGATGATATAATTTAAAAATAAGTATCTAAAAATATAAAAGTTATTGTATTTCACTAGTGACTACGGAGAATGTAACATTTATTAAAGCAATTTCGACGCTATAGGGATTAAACCTAACCGCATACCGGCAGTAGTCTACATATGACAAAATAATAAAAAAACAACTTACAGATGATGCTAAAGTATCTATATCTCCTTCGGGTTTAAAATCAGACTTCTTTTGTTCAGTTTGTAAATGTAGTTTTACCCATCCAACTATTGCCGAAATGGCCCTCTCTAGACCAGTATCTAATTTAGTCTCTAATTGTTCAAATACTGAATTTTTTCGTTGTAGGCATTCTCCTTGTTGGCTGTAATTAAAATAATACAATGACATTATATTTATCATGATCGGGTTAGATTCCCAACGAAGTAGACATTTATATGATGAACATAAATGTCTGTATTTCTGGATATGGGTGTTTATTAAATTTATTTCGGTATTTATATATATTTTTCTATGTATTAGTATCGTTGACTAACACTCATATCACAAGCAAATAATTTGCTTAGTTTGGGGTTAGACCAATTCGTGAAATTTGTACTAAAAATATTTATTTATTTTATTATTAGCAATTTTTTGTACAAGTGCCACGTAAGTGTTAACTATAATGCTCATGATGAATTCTATTTTTTTAAAACGTAAACAAAAAAAGAAGGTAAGTGCATAGGAGAGTAGGATCCATCAGTTTGTGGTCATGGGCTTCTAGTGAGAGCATTAGGATAGATAAACCATACTTAAAGACAAGCACATTCTCTGGATAATATTAGGGATACATAAAAACTTGACAACATTGCAAATAAAAGATTAATTATGGTTTTATTACATAATATGATAATAGGACACATTTAATTTTAATTTCAACTAAATCATGTATATTTTATTAAGATAACATGAATGAAATCTAAAATAAATTTCGAAGTATTGACTGAGAGGAGAACGGTCCATGATTGGTTGTAACAATTGTAATGTAACACGAATGCGTACCAATGAATTAGATGAAATATTATAAATAGCCATCGGGTACTCTGCTTAACTGCATGTGACGTCAAACTGTCACGTGACCAGCGCCATTACTGTGATAGCATTTTGGACGCAGTTTTGTAAATATAAACTAACATTTATTTTTATTGAAAATACAAGATAATCAAATACCTAATTGTTACTTGTTGTTACTTTGTAAATCCAAAGGTCGGAAATTCGCGTGGTAGGGAGGAAGGGTGAAGTATATCCAGGTCCTCTCTACGTTTAATGTAGATATATTACAATTACTTACCTCATACATGGTAAAATCGACTCTTGAAAATGTTCAACAAACAGCTTCACTATTTTGTTAGTTTGTTCCGCGGTATCAAAGAAATAAATCTAAAAGCAAAAATATGATTTATAAAAACAGTGAAATTGGATTGTTCCACAAAAGTCGGGCAATTTGATGTCCGTGGCATTTTTTACTTTATTTAATTTAATAATATATTATAAAATTTAACACAACAATAGATCACATTGTTTTTTATAGGTAACGTAAGTTTTGTTAAAATAAAAGTCGAAAACATTTATTTTATACCCAAAACTGGTAAGAGTTGATCTCCTACCAGTGTCTCAACACAGAAATTTAGCGTTTAAGGATATTTTTTTCCAAAAATATTGCGTTTGTTACTTGCCATAACTAGTGATTTTAACGTTTAAAATATTCACACATAATTTTCAAACTTTTATGTCATTCACTAGACACTAGTAAATCGGGAAGTGAATCCACAAATAAATCGCATTAGACGCTGCTAAATATTAACAATATTTAATATACCAGTCTCACGGTTAGCAACGCACCATTATCATGTGTTATACAACGCGCAATTATCTCTAACCATCAGGAGATCCCTCTTCTTGTAGGCTTCAAGCTCCTGGGTACCTGGAAGTAAAAGAAATACATTATATTTTATATACCTGCGGAGGTGACTTGTTTTCAGCTATGGGTATGGACTGCAGACCAAGATCTAAGGCGTAATCAACATGCTCTATAAGAAGATGTTGAATCGTTGTTTCCATCAGCGCCATTGCCGTGCCGGGTATTTCGTTCGCAGTGCAGAGCTGTAAAAAAAAGACATTTTCATGACATGAACAAAGACGATCCATTATACTTTAAAGATATTGACAAGACTAGACGCGTAATTACTGCACTTACTTACTAAGGACTAAACAATCCAGACAAGTTGGACAACGCACCATTGACACCTTTGGTATCTATAAACAAGCCTAGACACCTCATTTTATTTACACAAATTTACTCGTTGGTCTAAGGGTACCATTGTCGGTATAAGATGCCTGAGGATGACCTCGGGCATCTTATATTATCGGTTTCAATTCCCAGGCCTTATATATTATAATTTTAATGAGTTTTTGAGTTTTCTGACACACTTAATGCCCGGGATTGTATATGTGCCCGATATGACTTGCCACCTATCACATCATGGGATTTATTCATCATCATCATCAGATGCTGATTGTACTCGTATGTGTACTGATTTCCGTTTTGCCTACCCCTGCGGTATTAATGGGCGTGACGTTTTTTAATTACTTTACACATTTATTTTCCTCTAAGTGTATCTAAAAATAAATAAATATCTTAATATGGATATAAAAAATATAACACTTACAGTTTTACACCTCAAGAATGAAGTTTTAGAATCGGTTAACATTTTCTGAACGAGTTGTTCACTCAAAAAAGTTTCTCCACCATAATTTTCTATCTGTGCAATGTTAATATTAGCGCGTGTTCCGATCACCGCTTGCAAATCACGACGAAGTTCTTGAAATCTGAAATTAGATTTATTTATTGAAAGGTACTAAAAATATATAGGGTCATACTGGCCCATCGCATTCGGAATATAGAAGTCAGAAAAAAAATGGTCTGAAAGTATCAGTGTAAAAAACAGAAATGGGGATGCTTCGCTGGTTTGGGGGAAGTTGAAAGAATGTCAGATCAATGACTGACGAAACAGATATACAACGCAAGAGTATAAAGAAATTAGTAACATACGCTCGGTTCTCTCTGCTTACCCCGCAAATGCAATGGAATGCTGTGGGAATTACAAGTTGTTAGGTAAAGGCAGCATGAAACGCTTTCTAGCTCCGTGTGAGAAGCATGTGACTGTTGGCCAGTACTTAAGCGCATATATAAAAGTTTATAGAAAATGCGCCACATCTGCGACGCGTCCTCATCCTCATCTTACGTCGTTTCTGTGTGTACCACACCTTAGAGAGACGCGAAGTTATGCAGGCGACCCACTAGTTTGCTCCGTCCCTTAGAAAGACTCGAAGTTTTGCGGGCGACCAACTAGTTGTATAATGTTTAAATAAACTAGAAAAACTCACCCACCACCCTGTATTTGTTTCTTGACATGATGTTTTTCGTTATAATATAGATTTAGTGCATTTGACAGCACGGCTTTGAGTCTTTTGACCTCCAGAGCGGGATATCCTTCAGTAGCACCGGCCATGGCACCGTTAATCAAGGCTTCTTTCCTCAAATCACCAGTGGAAGCGTTCCCATCTGCAGATACTAAGTTAGCCTCCACTAACTCATCACATACTCTTTGTGTACTGAAATTATACAATATAAAAAATATATATATATATATCATCACGCCCAATCACCCCAAAAGGGTAGGGGTTAAACTAGTATACACCATGGGAGCTAGTGTGTACTAAGACACCCACGATTAGCTGATAATATTAAGTGTAAACCAACACAGGTGCCGTTAGGCAACAAAAAGAAGGTTTTTTTATTTTATTATAATTAGATAAATATTAATGCATTAATATTATAATTTAATATTAGCCAATTATCAATTTAGAATATTCTTGGACTTGTTGAGTGGCAGGGTAACGAAAACTATTGACGCCTTCATTGGACTAAACTTACAAATTTTAGTACAATTACCTGGTGTAAACTTCATAGAGATTGCGGAGATACTTTTCTATATCGTTTTTGTCGGCAAGTTTTGTTTGTACATACTTTTGTAGCTTAAGGTGAAAAATATTCAGTACGAATTTACTCATCACTTGGTCCGGATTAGGAAAGACGTTACTTATAACTGTGTAATTTTTCTTGCAAAGTGGTAAAACAGCACTAAAGATGTCTTTGCCTAAAAGAGTGTTCTGCGAAAAAAAATCTATTATAACCACCGCGACATCGAGGCATCCTCAAAAGCTGGCTGTACATCACGAAAATATGTGGAACTGTTGTAAAATAATTCTATGAATTTCCTCAAAGTAACGCTTGACACCAATGGTGTTAAGGGTTCTCTGGAAAGGTTAGTCATCCCCTACTGTCCTTTGGTGTATATAGAATAAATAAAATAAATATCATTATGCATATTACTCCAAAAGTGGTTGGCAGAGGTGAAACTAGTAATCACTTGTACACCCAAGATTAGCTGACAATATTAAGTCCCAAGATGTGATAGGCGCCAAGTCTAACGCCATATATAGGACACAAATCCAATCACGGGCAGTTAAGTTTACAATAATAATGAAAATACTTAATTTAATTTTTTTCCCAAACTTGGATATGAACCTAACGGCACTGGCATCGGCACTGGTACCAATATGTCAATGGTATATATAAGCGACGGTTATCTATTACCAATAGGAAATTCATTCGCTCGTTTGCTTTCCTATACAATAAAAAGCATATAATAAATGTATATTTACCATTTGGCTAGTTTCAATGTATGCATCGACACACTGTGAATAACCTTTAAAATTAGTCATTAAATTAGCTATATCTTTCATCTTAACTATATTTCCTTGACTTTGTGCTTTAACAAATTCTTCTATGAGGTTTCTCTCTATTTCATCATATTTGGTTTCAATTTTCTTTCTTGCTACCTCAAATTTATCTGGAGGTAATTCTTGGGATATTGTATAAAGTTTTTGAATAACATCAGCTGCCTCATTTAGCT
This sequence comes from Mesosemia grandis, assembly GCA_018237805.1. Classification (NCBI taxonomy): domain Eukaryota; kingdom Metazoa; phylum Arthropoda; class Insecta; order Lepidoptera; family Riodinidae; genus Mesosemia; species Mesosemia grandis. Next base: position 12,028 of record DVZW01000111.1, read on the forward strand.
GTAAACATAATAATATGGATATTTATTTGTTCATATATAATTTCAGAATAATATATCTTTTGTCAAGTATCACAGTATTTGTTTTTTAACGTGACAGAAATACACTAATTTAATCAATAAAAATTTATATGATATATTTTCCTTAGTGTTGAAGGAGAAAGTTCCCGATTCTCTGAACATATAAAGTTTGTAATATTTCCATCAGATATTGCAGGTGTTGTTGCATATAGGTTAAACAAGTCACAAACATCATGATTAGATAGCCGAGTTTAGTAGTGACACACTTGAATTGGTACCTCAATGATGTAAATGTTGTGATCCTGTTAGGGGGTAAAGATAGTCAATTCATTCACGCAACAGACAAGATACTAGTCTCATGGTTGGCAATAGAACACAAATGCCTAATAAAAGCCTGTCATGTCGTTATTCCTATGGGGTGAATCCTCCTACCCATCTATTATCCCAATGTGAAAATATATGTAGGTATATCTAAAGCTATGTAGCGAATTTGTATTTATCACCTGCAGGGTTTTTACTAGGAGCAAAATTAAAGTTCTACAATGACTCACTCAGATCGGTACTACCATTTAATATACTCCTACCGCAATAATGTCAGTGCTTCTCATTGTTAAGTGTCAGTTTTTCACTGGCACAAGTGGCTAAACATCCCAATCTAGGTTAGTAATGCACCATAAACACCTTTGATGTGTTTTGGCGGCGGTTTTATCTTAACTTTAGGAGATTCGTCTGTTTATCTTCTCATAAAATATAAAAAGACCTGGGTCTAGTGGTTATCCGACTAGTGGTAGACTGACTTGGTTTAAAGTTTTTTCAGTTACACTGTAAACTTGTCTTGGTTAAGGGCTTGTTCACTGTCATCTGTCACTTAATTGAATGCAAATATTGTCGGCTAACTATGACTGCACTAGTGACACATGCATGTACTAGTCATATCTATTCCTA
>DVZW01000112.1:0-12929 GCA_018237805.1 Mesosemia grandis
TAATCAATTTTTATGTGCCGTCTATAACGTTCTAATAACACCGTGCTACTGATTTCTGATAAAAAAAAATCAAATCATGTCATTATCAGATTACATTCATGAATTCACATCGTTCATTGTAATATTACATACCTACGTGTTCGGAAACGGTTTAATATTTTACGATAATAGTTTTGTGTTCTGGTTATCAGGTAATTAAATATCTTTGATAATAATCATCCTACATTCACTACGAGCTCATGTGAGAAGCAGTTTTATAAACTTTAACTTAAAACATTTGTAATGAAGCTTACATATCTTATATTTTTAACACCTATGTAAGTTTCTTCAGTTCATAATGTAAATATTATATCTTACAACAAAGTGGAAGTCTTTATACTTGTATAATTAAGTGTATAATGTTTTTATAAAACACAATAAAATATAAATTAATGTAACGAATTATAGAAATCCAACAGTATATCAAAACAAAGCAAGGTGCAAATCTTAAAATATTAAATTAATGTAAAACCGTCTACTCATTAAATATACTCATAATAAATATTTTTTATGTACCTGTTACATACATCCTGGATGTACATAGGTTTCAATCATACAAATATTTTTCTTATAATTTAAACAATACTTCCACCCAATATTGACTCATATTAAATATGTATACTGGGACTTAATCGCGTGAATAATTTAAGGTGTATCATTATTTAACGTCGGGAAATATCAAGGTATGATACACCTTAAATTATTCACTTGCGTAAGTCCCGGTATACATATTTAATACTTCTATGCTCTGTCAGACTGTATTAGCAATTTTTATGTTTAAAAGTACATTTTGTTATGTGGCTCATATATTTTTTCTTATCCTAGTGAGATCAGTTTAAGTAAATAAAATTTTAACCAATTAAAAGTAAATAATAATTGAATTAGTGCTAGATTTTAGATCGTACTATTGCCATTATGGCTAGTTTTTACAAGAAACAATATTATAGTGATTTACTCTTTTCAATGTACTTTAAAAACACACATACATAATCACAAAGTAATATCACTCGTAAAATATTCCCAGCTTTGGTCCAGGTAATGTGTAGGTAGATAGCCAGAGCTATATAAGTAGTGCACCCATTTCTTGTCAAAAGTGCTTAATCCCATCATTGTATTAAATTACAAATCTGTTGCCGGTGGCAGTCGACAAAAATTAATCCTGGAAATTAAAGGTAACTTCCTACTGTTGTATTCTTATTATAACATCACACCAGCTCCCTTTGGGGTAAGCCGTTTCGCTTCATCTACATTCATAATATAAATAAACTAAAAACAAATAAAAATGGCCAGCCCAGATTAACGTTGTAGCAGTCCCTACCACGAGGATTGATGGTTTTTAAACTGTAAGTAATTTTTCAGATTGACAGTACATGGATGGTCAGATACAAGGAAAAGGAAATTTAAAGATGATTTTATGTTCGGTGTTGGTACGTCTGCATACCAAATTGAAGGAGCGTGGAATGTTGATGGTGAGATTAAAATTTTTTTACTAACTGAAAAATGCATCGGGATTCTCACAGTGGCAAGAGTGACAGTGTTGACAGAAAAATCGTTTCGCATGACAAATTATACCACAATGATTTGTTGAGTTTGTTTAAAATACATATAGTGAGATGTATTTCAAGACAAGCAGGGAGAACCAATGACTATTGTTGCTTAGTGAAAAGTATTTTTTAGCCGACTTAAAAAAGAGAAGGTTCTCAATTTGTCTAAGTTTTTTTTTATGTATGTTACTTAATTATTCAAAGACACCTGGATTGATTTCGAAAATCTGTATTTGTTTGCATGGGTATTCTTCATAGGTGGTCCCATGACCACCTGGACAGGGTCTGATGATGGGGTCCCGAGGAAATCAACAGAATCTCAAATTTTATAGGCATGAATACTGTTTCTGTTGGTTTTATGGATGTCTGTGGGTTTTGGTCAATAAAAACTATTATGAAAAGAATAAAATTTACTGTGCTTTTGTATAAAATTTTGATTAGAATGTTTTTTTATTAAATGATATAAATATTGTGCAAGGCTTTGTATACTAGGTGGTATAATGCGCCTACATGCTATTTCTATTTTATTTCTTTATTCTGTGATTTTTAACACTTCCAAAAGGAGTTTTTCAATTTGACTGTAGGTATGTTTTTTTTGTATATGTGTTACACCATTACTCTGCCAGTTATGAATCGAAATTAATTATTCTTTTCTTGTTAGGTAATTGGTAGGTCATGCTGTTTTCTGTCAATTTTATGGAAGTCCGTTTATGTTTTGATGCATACATTAATTAATGTGAATATTTATCTATTTTCAGGAAAAGGTGAATGTATTTGGGACCGATATTTGCACGACCATTCAGAGGTAATTGAAGATGGGAGCAATGGAGATGATGCCTGTAAATCTTACTACAACTACCGTAGGGATGTGCAAATGCTTCGTGAACTGGGTGTCAACTTTTATAGATTTTCTATATCGTGGGCAAGGGTGCTACCAACAGGTAATTGTATTCTATCATAGTTACATATATGAAAGAAATATTCACAATGCACTTTTTATTATAATGAAAATATTTAATACAATGTATAATACAAAGCTCGCATCATTCCGTTTTTCATTCCCATTGGGGTCTGTTCCGTTGTCACCGATTAGACCAAACTAAACCAAAATTAGGTTTAGTTCTGTAAAAACTTCTAGGATGTCTAATTAATTTGACATCTTAAGAGAAATAAAGCTAATTTTGACTTAGTTTAGTCTAGTCGGGCCAGCAGATTCAACCCCAATGTCAGTATTCCGTTCATATAAATAATTATTTAAGGATTCAGATCTAAACTTAAAATTTTATCACAAATTATTATGTTGGTACATGATATCTGGCTAACTCTAGGTATAGACATTAATTAATCTGTAAAAATGTGTATGTAAGTATAGTGTATTTAAAACCCTATCCAAATGTCTAAGGCGCTATACAGTAACTTATTAAACATATTAATGTCATAGTTTCTTGTACATGGATAACAAAATTCCCATCACAAATTTAATTACAAAAAAATATATATTAATATCAATATACTCATCGTAGAGGTAGGCAGAGGTCAAACTAATACACACTTATATTAGCCCATGTTTTTTTAAAATAATATAAAAATACATTGATAGATTACGCATGGCTGAAGTACAGAACATCTGACATTTTACTGGCTTGTTTTTTATGCTGGGAATACATGCTTAATTGGACGATCGTTTCCCAGGTTTGTGTAAAGAATTGGCCAACTGCCTTCCTGCATAAGAGGCGAAGAAGGTAAAACATCTAACCACCATTGTCACAACTAGGAGGTAGAGTTTTGAAATGACTCACTCTGTTTGGTTCCACTTCCATACTTATTGTCGTATAGTGCTTTGAAGAAATTACTTAGTCTTTTGGCAATGCATTGTTAACACCTTTATGTATACAGACAATGCCCTATTAATACCTTAGGTTTTATAGGCAACGGTTATCTCATAATTATAAAATAACACTTGTACTTTGTTTATTTAATATTCAATAAACTAACTGGTTTTGCTATTTAAAGCATCCTCAGCATTACACGGTTATCTCTTACCATCATGCTTTTAATGTGTTTTTACAGTTTTTCTTACCAATTATCTTGTGCCCGCCCATGATTTTATATGTGCACCATATAGTGATAGGCTTGCCACTTATCACATCATGGGACTAAATATTATCGACAAATTGTGGGTGTACTTTATACTAGATCCACTTGTTTAACTTCTGCCTATCCTTATTTATTTATTTTTATTAACATTTCAGGTTTTCCAAACAAAATAAACGAAAAGGGATTAGAGTATTATGAAAATTTGATAAATCAATTGCTGAAATACAATATTGAACCGATGATTACATTATACCATTATGAATTACCCCAAACACTCCAAGATTTGGGAGGTTGGGCAAATCCGTTGTCTGTTCAATGGTTTGAAGATTATGCAAGGGTTGTATTTAACAAGTTTGCCAATAAAGTGAAGTATTGGATCACGGTGAATCAGCCCTCTGTGATATGCTTTGGTTATGCTAATTTGCCTTATGCTCCAGCTGTTGGTTTGTCAGGGATAGGCAATTACATTTGTGCAAAGAATGTTATATTGGCACATGCGACAGCGTACAGATTGTACGAGAGGGAATATAAAGGGACTCATGAAGGTAAAGTTCCTTGGATTGTGGTTTTGAATCTATTCAATTGTCAAATAGATTTTTTCATACATCACGCTTTTTCTAGATATTTTTTAGGAGCTAGGTTGAATTATCGGCGATTATTTAAGCAATCATTTTACCACTAAAAACACAAACAAGTGTTTCTTTCAGTTCAGAATATATAATCTGAATGTTGAGACCAAGTGAAATGATTTTTTACCAGAACTAAATTATTATTTTGAACGAAGTATGTGATATATTTAATAAATATTATTACTTATGTAGAGTAAATATTATGATACAAACATCTAAAAATGATAAAAATGAAAAAATAAATTACTATGAGTGCAATTATGTGAAGTACATAGTATTGCATATTAATTGTGTACTAATAAGTCGATGATTAAGTAAAGAGTGAATGTTGAATTAGCAAAACAGATGTTTCATACATGGTTCTCTCTGCTTACCCCACAAGGGACCTGGCTTGATGATATAATAATCATAATAATAATTACAGGACTCGTAGGCATATCACTCCGTCTGGATTGGGCAGATTCTATTAACAACAAAACTGAAAATGTTGAAGCAACAACTCGCTTACGGGAGTTTAATGTAAGTACACACATTTAAACTGTCGCGGTTATTATCACTAACAATATTATTCATATTTAATTGGTTCCCTAATGTGTCAAGTGTGTGGAATTCAGGGGTAAAACTGTGTATCCAATGACAAATATGGTTGTTAAGCTCGGAACACAAAAAACTGTTTGTGTTTTTTGGTCCAAGTGACTTACGTTTGAGTGAGAGTGTAAGGAAGAGGGTAGAAAACTTGTCTGCTCATAACTTATTGTTCTACCCGCAATACATGGGTTCATTCGTCACCATGGCGCTTGCAACAGTGTAAAAATATAGAATAATATAACTTTGTCCGGATGTACTTTGTTTTTTCGTCTCAGTGGCCTGGTAGTTAGCTGCAAGTTTCTGGTTCGAATTCCGGGTTGCTTCGGTTATTTTTTTTCGAATTGTTTACCTACAATATTTAGATGGCTACTAAAACTATCTTTATATATGTATGTATCTTTGTGCTAATTGTCCCATAGAGAGATGAACAGAAATCACGTTTCTGCCCGTATTCAACGCACAGGAGACAAGACTCACCGAAACCATGAGGGCATTAAAAGCGTGATGAATGTTGAAGAAGCGGAGTTTATTTTTTGCCCTTAATGCTTACCTCGCAAGGGACCTGGCGTGATGATATAATAACCCAAAGATCGCTAATGTGACAGATGGTGAACTTCTCGCTGTCTTTATACTAAAGCCTCGACTAGTTTCACGTAGAATTCATATTAACAGTAAATTATATTATTCAGTATTAACATGATAAATATTTTTAATTAGTTTCTAAAAACAATAAATCCGAATAATAAATATCATTAGTCCCTTATTCGCTGAACGGCTGGGTAGAGGTGAAACTAGTACACTCACAATACGACAGGTGGCAAGTATGTGGCCATATTGTGCACATATCTATGCCTGGACAGTTAAATTATTCAGAAAACTGTCCAACCTGATAATAGAATTTGGGACCTCGGGATGCTAGAATTTGATTAACGTTAAATATTCCTTTAATTTTCAGATAGATCTCTTTGTAGAACCAATATTTTCAAAGCAAGGCAACTTTCCTGAGCTTGTAAGAGACATTATAGTGAAGAAAAGCAAAGAGCAAGGATTTCCCCGGTCTAGGCTTCCTGAACTTAGTGCTAGTGAGGTGAATCTGATCAAAGGTTAGTTTCATTAGAATACTGTCACTCTTACTACTTCCACTAAGCTAATATGGAGAGGTATGTCACACCTCTACAGTAAACCCAAGATTGACCGATGATATTAAGTACCATGTTAAGCCTGTCCTTATATTAGCACCTATCCAAACCCAGGCAAATAAATTTTTGAGAAAAAATGTAAAAATGCATAAAAACAATTATTTTTGCCCGAACTGAGAATTGAACCCAGCCCCAAAATTATGGTTTTATGATTTTCAGGATCGGCTGACTTTCTGGGTATAAATCATTACACTACACATCTGGTGAAAGCCACAAACAAGACTTACCCTGTGCCTTCAATGGATGGTGATGTCGATGTGGAAGTGACCTTCCGATCTGAGTGGCGGTCGTCACAGTCAGAATGGTTAAAGGTATATATCCTTCTTATTATCCGTATAGGGATCGTCTTTCTTTTCCCGATAGATATGCGTTACATATTCTTATCGCTTCCATGGCATAGTACCGGTTTCTGTATAAGGTGCAAGAAGTCCTGAGTTAAATTCACTTTTTTATCTTCCTATACAATTAAAAAACTGTATATTAAATACCTTACTGCGCCTAGAATATTATTATAGACGATATTAAATTTGAACCGTTTAGAGATTTTTAATAACTATTCCAGAGCGTTCCATATGGTATCTACAAATTATGCTTGTACATCAACGAACGATACAAATATCCTCCACTGTTCATAACTGAACATGGCTGGTCGACTGGGAAAGGGCTGGATGACGACTCAAGGGTTGAGAATATGAGGGATTATTTCTGGGCCCTTCTGTTGGCTCTGGAGGATGGGGCAGATATCAAAGGGTACACCGCTTGGAGTCTGATGGATAGCATTGAATGGAATGCTGGAACAAGGTAAGGAATATTTGATCAGAACGAATAGCGACGCAACCTTAAACAACTTTTAAAATATAGGCGACGGTTATCTCACATCAGGAGATCTGTCTGAATGTTTGCTGTCATATGAGATAAAAAAGAACAGTCCAAAATTTGTCAGTCTACTTGTTTATAAAATTTATAAATGTTTAAAGGGGCAAGACTGTGCACAATATAGCATACAGGCTGGTCACCTATCACATAATGGGATTTAATACCATTGGTCAATCATGGGTGTACTTGTGGCACGTGTGTATTAGCTCCATCAGCTATCATCACTATATTGCACTAGACAATCGAATAATAGGCAAAGAATTCGAAATAGTTTAACAATTGGCACGGTTTATTTTCTTAGCTTATTTCTAGAAATAACTAAGATATTTATTATATTATTTCAATATTCTCAGGGCATCTGGGGCACTGTCCCCACATTCGCCCTTAAATGTCACATCTACTAAAACTTAATTGCTCATAGTCTAATTGACTGATTGTATAATCCAAATAATAAAAAAAATACAATTATTATTGGCACTTAGTGAATATTCTTATTGATATTTACTATTTATTGCATATTTATTTGTTAATATTAAGAATAACCTGTTTTTTTTTTTTTTTAAATATATTATACTATAGTATTTCAAAACGCAGTCGAGTTCTAAATTATAAGTTTATTTTCAGTTTACTAGGTGAGGTGCCATTAAGTCTCATCTAGTTTAGAATTTTGAAATCTAAAAATTTGACAGGCACCTGTACCTACCCCTTTTAAATAACACAGGTGTGAAGAAATGTTAAAAATATATTTTCTTGCAGTGAACGTTTTGGATTATATGAGGTGGATTTTGATTCTGAAGAGAAAACAAGGACGGCCAGGCAGTCCGCGCTGGTCTATAAACGGATTATTCAAAAGCGGTTTGTGGAGACCGATTGGAAGCCGAAGAGTTTAAAAATTAAAATATCCAAGAAGAAAATCAAAGATGAACTATGAATGTTTTTATATTTTTTCACTTTAATGTAATATTAAAAATTATTTAAATATAATTTTTCTTTATTTTTGACTACTATTGCATTATATAGCATGCTTTTTATTAATTGCTCATAGCGCTATGTTAGTATGAATATTGAGTGGAGAAAACCGTTAGGCGCGCTATTAGTACATATTTGTCAAATAAATATCATCACGCCTATTATCACCCAAACGATAGGTGGAGCTAGGTACACGTACTGGCAATAGCACACACATGTAGAACTACTATCGTTTTCACCCCAAAAATCCTCGACTATGCGATTTCATCAACATTTTTAGACTTATATGCCTGACACAGGTGCAACCGGTTGACTTATAAACAAATAAACGTGAAATAGTACAAGTGCTATTAGTCGAAATATAATGTTTATTCTTCTTGTTATATAGAGGTTGTATATACGAGTTGTTTGTAACAACCTCTACAGTAACATGCTTCGAAATTTAACGTGCTGCAAAAGTAATACTGCCTCTACCATCTTTACAAATAGCATGCTTAGTTTCAATTTAAAATCTATAGGCCGTGTAGTCGGTGTTTTAAAGACGACTTGATATTATTGACATCTTTCTGTGTATTTATACCTTACTGTGGCTACTTTCTCAACCTTAGTCTTCCGAGAACGTAGTGCCTATCTTAAAACCTACCTTATATCCCAAATTATTTATAGCCTACTTTGTTTTATACCGTCATACCTTTTTTTCTCTCCTTGGAATGATAATGACAGCGATGAAGCTCAAACTTTCACGTCAGGGTACCTAGAGTTAATTCGCGGACTACGGAAACGTCTGTCCTAACGACCGATTGGCGTGAAGGTACAGCATTTATATAATTGATAGGTATCATCCAAGTGATAACGGCGATATCCATAGAAACGAAAACTAAAATAGTGACCGCTAGATGGCGCTGTTTTCAACTTGAGCTTATGAATTTTCATAGCAATGAAACCGTGCTGGATTGTTTCGACAATAAAAACCAAAATAGTGACTCCTAGATGGCGCTGATTATGAGAAATAGAAACTGCGCTAAATCGTTTCTTCAAAAAAATCATGTATTTTTTAAATTTAGACAATTCAATAAGACATTAAGTCGTTAAACATTCTTTTGATTATGATTTTTTTTTATTGTAGTTACAGCATAGATTGCTGTCAAAAAGGCATCGGACTATGAAATCGAATCGGCGACGATGTTCAACACCCGTGACCTCTGCGATCTAATAGGTTGAATTTGTGGACGATGGAAGCGTGAATATATGACAGCGTTTAAATGGAGAACAAAATAGCTGGTTATCTAGTGATTTCACTTTTGTACTCGTATAAGTGTTTGTATTCGAAAGGCTTGTTTAAATTTATCGGGGAATCGAATCCGGTTTAGCGATACACTTGCTAATTATTATCTATAGAGCCAATAGGACGCAAATCGCCCAATACCTTTGGCTAGACGTGGGTACACTTAGTCATAACTTGGAACATTCTGCTCCCTTTCGTTTACCTTCTGCCGAATGCAGGCGTGATGATATTATGTATAATGCTTACTTCAAGGTGATTGACTATCTTGACTTTTTGTCACCAACAATGCAGGAAATAGAGTTATGTTATCTTATCAGCCCGTTCATGGTAGAAAGAAAACTTAATAATATAGAACCATTATTCTAAATATAACAAACAGTTCATTTATTAGGCTTTTGGATTTTTATTGCTTAAATATTTGCAATATCAATAATTAATTAATAGACGTACATACAACGGGTGTATAAAAATATCACGGAAACTTATTTAATTTAGTTGTAGTATACTGCTATCTATTATTGATGTTATACACGTTTACATGAACATAGAGAAATGTTAGAAACGCGGTACTGCTATTTGACACTAGATGTCACTACAGATATAAATACGATACAGTAATTGTATAAAATCACTATTTGAATTCAAAACCATTCGTGATAACAAAGATGCCATCTTAATAATTGGTATAAAATAAATGGTTAACATGGATCCCGGACTATACATACCTATATTTAAAATAGTTCAGGTTATATTTTAAATATTGTGACATAGACAGTGGCCACGTCTTAGTGATTCACGGTACTCCAAACGCCTTGTTCCTTATATATTAAAACAAAGGGATTAACTACGGGATGAAATTTTGATGGCCGGGTTCATATCCGTTTTATCTTGTTGATTCCTTTACCGTGGGATTGGTATCCCGTTCTTGGGTCTATCTATAAACAACCTGCATATAAACAGTATACGTAAACATATTTTCCCATACATATTTCCCGATCTCGTAGTTTACGTTCCCGTGGGATTCAGATCCCGTTGATCCTGTGCAAACTTTGTCCTGGACAATCACAATCACCACAAAAAAACGGGCTCATTTGGTGCAGTGGATCTGAAGTTGTTCAGGCACAAACATTTAGACGATTCATTATAAATATACTTATAAATAAATAAATATTTAGGGCAAATTACATGAATTGATTTAACCCCAAACTATATGGGTATGGGTACAGTATATGGGTGTTAGTTAACGATACTAATACATAGAAATACATACTGAAATCTAAATACATACTGAAAAATAAACACCCATACCTAGAAATACAAATATTTATGTTTGTCACACAAATGTCTGCTCCTTTGGGAATCGAACCCCAGCCTTCTCGATTGGCGCAGTTAGGCGTGTACGGTAACCACTCGGCCAAGAAGAGTCACAAAGATAGATTTAAAAATTTAAAAAAATCTTAAATAAATCTATTTCTTATTATATATTAATAGCGTAAGACGATTTTTGTCCCAGTGATTATAAGGCGATACAGCCCCTGCCCCCTTTGGGGATAATGGGCGAGATGATTTTTATATTTATTTTTAATCAAATTAAAAGTAAATTATCCATTCGGGATATGCACACCACAATTGAATGGAGATGTCAAATAAATGAATTACAAACGTAGTTATATCTATAATTGACAGAGGAATTTTAATGTTAATTGATTAGTTGATTGATCTATCAACGCATAGCCCAAACTATGGGACCGATCAGGCTGAAATTTGGCATGCAGATAGCTACAACGATATAGACATCCGCTAACAATTTCTGGTAATTCAACCCCTAAGGGGGTGAATTATATATAGAATTTTCTCATTTAAATCAACGAATCGGAAGAAGTCGCAGGCGTAAAGGCCACGTTTCTGTAGTCCTTTTTAACCTCGTTACCATAGAGATTCGATGAGAGCCGTGTGATACCCTCGTCTCTTGATGTCGCGTAGACATTTATTGCTTAGTGGGTGTCTTTCAACTAAGTATGTATGTTTTATCACGTGGATTTAGTCTGTTTTTATATGCATTCTTCACGCTATATTTTGATATGAGGGTAGATAGAGATTTCGAAATTTCCCATTTACGAGGAAACGCAGACACGAGGACCTCGCTGTTATTTGCAATTCAAGTAGCATATAACAGTAAAAGTAGGAAGAAAAGGCTAAATGAAAAGAGAAAATCAAAGAAAGTTAGTCTTAAGCCTAAGTCGTACGTAGGCGACTCAAAGGGAACGCGATTCAATGCGATGCTAAGAATCGCTTTGCCGCAAATACGACGTTATCTTTACTATACATAATTAGATGCAACACAAATAGTAGAAATCAATACACTCATGTTTTATTCTCACGGTTGCCCATCCAAAAACAACCGCACTGGACGTTGCTTCACCAAATCAATTAATACTATTTGCACAATGTTACGAGCGCCTCACCACTCTATATCAAAAGATTATCCGCTTACCTTTGAGAGCTCTCATCGGTAGCTACGTCTCATTGACTTTCAAAACGCTTTTGTATTCAAAACAACATTGATCCTCGCCCTTATTACTGGGGGATACGGTGGATATTGCCTCGTGGATGGATGTAGCAGAAATCAATGCTCAAAATAGTTATTGTCCGCCACCACCCGCGGTGTTTGTTTGAAGATACCCCGACGTTCGGTGCGCCCTGCCGTATTGTTGTAGTTTTTTCCCGCCTATTATTAAATAAACTAAATACATACATAATGAGTGTAAAAATTGGATAAGCTTTTGTGTTCTCTCGCACGTCATAAGGTATTCGCCGATGTTTATGATTTTAAATACATCTTTGTTTTGGGCTTGACCCCCGTTATGTATTTTTATTTATAAAAAAAATATCATCACGCCCGTTATATATTACAGGGGTAGGCAGAGGAGAAAACTGTATACACGTGCCCACGATTAACCGATGACATTGAGGCCCATGATAGCAAGCGTCTCGCCATTTAGGGCACATATCAAATCCCGGGCAGTATATGTTTTTTAATGATCTGATGTTAAGAGATAACCGTCGCCTATACAATGTTATTGGTTTTATAGCATTTATACTATTTCACTTCACTCGCGACTTCGTCCGCGTGACAAACACAAACAAAGCTATCCCGCGGGAACTGTTAGTTTTTCCAGGATAAGAAGTAGCCTATGTTATTCTGATGTATAAGCTACTTATATCAGTATAAAGTTTCATCCAGATCAATCCAGTAGTTTTTACGTGAAAGAGTAACAAACATCCATCCTTACAAAACTTTCGCATTGATAATATTAGTGAGATTATAATTTATCCCGGATTATTAAGGATTTTTCAGCAATTATCTTTGAGATTTTATTTATATCATAAAACTATTTAATAAACAAATAATTCCCTCTGCCTACATCGCAAGGGACCTGGCGTGATGATATATTAATAATAATAAATAGTTCTAAAATGATATAATAGTAATAATAAATATTTTAATTTGTGAACAAAGTCGAAAGGTATACTCAAGTATGTTTTAAAAGGGAAGGATGTGATGTATTCTCCTTACAGTGCTTATTTAAAAAGTAATTGGCTATGAGCCAAAGATCTACAATGCATTCGTATATGTGAAGGCCAATGAACAGACAGTAATCAGTTATGGTTACCATTGTCTATAATGAGGTGAACAGTGCAG
>DVZW01000113.1:0-12888 GCA_018237805.1 Mesosemia grandis
GCCTTTGTCACTACCCCAATTCTGACAAATCCAACGTCATCTTGTATGTCAAAAAGCGTCCAGCCGTTTCTGCAAAATTCCCCTTTTTTCTCGATTCCCGGGAATCATTTTGAAAATGTATATAGCCTATGTCACTATCCATTTCTGACAAATCCGACGATACCTCATATGTCAAAGCCCATCCAGCCGATTGAGCTGTAGGGCGTGCCAAAGAAATGAACACACATACATACGCCTGAAAAACAAAATACATAATTACCGTATTGTTTCCAATCACAGTTGCCACTGCAATGAATGAATAATAGTTTGTGAGTCCAAATGTTTTTGTACCCAGTATTTTTAAATACTGTTTTTTTTTTGTTATATTAACATGAGTTACCATAGATCGCGTATTGTGATAAATTCTACACGTTTATCGAATCGTGTGAGATGACGAGGCCATTCAATACAACAAGTAGGCACAGCTAGTGTGACCGCAGCGAGCACAAAGGCAACAATACACTTTTCTTTGTCGTGTTTACAAATAAACCTCTTCGGATGTAATCCCTTGTATTGTAACTGAGGACTTCGAGAGCCACAGATGCTAATCTCAAGTGTCTGTTAACGCGACTATAATAGAGCTTTTTAGTTTCCTTACCGCGATTTCTGTATCATTATGAATGAACGGATCACGTTCGCGATGGTTTAAAATTCAAATGGATATTTCGTAAACGATTCATAAAAACATGTTTTTGTATTATATTCCTCTTTATTGACTATCGCGAGTATTCGATACCTAATTCTAATAAAATAAGAGTTTTTTCTCCTACAAAACAAGCAAATGATCTCCTGATGGTAAGAGATAACCGGCGCTAATATGTATCAAAAGTGTTAATAGTGCGATGGCTGTTGCCATCCAAGAGAATGTGATGTTAAGTCTCTTGCTGTAATAAGCCGTTGTAATAAGTAAGGCGGTGGTACCAATCCTGGCGAGTCATCGCAGAACTCTACCACCTACGAGTCACTATGATAGTGACTTGTTTTAATTTTGCTTGTCTCTTGGGAGCTGCCTGGGAGCAGGTAGTTGCCCTATTTTTCACTCAAAGCCCGGACAAACACGTATCGCGGAAACATAGTTCCTTATTATAATAAAAATGATAAAAAAGGTGACGTGACGTGGTCTCTGTTTATGATCCGTAGTACAATACAGATGTAAGGATCGATTCGCGGCCCTTCGTTTATTTTCAATATTTTTTATTATTTTAAAATAATATAATATATATTTTTCCGTATAAAATAGGCAGAATAGAATTCCGCCTTCACATTTAATGCTCGTGAGAAAAAAAAAAGAAATCTACTCATGTATGCTGACTGGGCAAACGTTCTTTTTCTATATATTTATTGTCAATAGTCGAAATAAAATATAGCCTATATTTTAAGTAGAATAAAGAACATATCTGTGTGAAATTTACTTAAATTCCAGTGATTTCGAAGATTAGACTGGGCAAATCGTGACAAAATATTGTTATAAATATAAAAATAATATACACATCATCACGCCCATTATCTCCGAAGGGTTAGACATGGGTAAAACTAGTATATACCAGTCGTGCCAGTGTGTACTACTAATAGCCACGACAAGCCGATGATATTAACTCCCATGATGTGAAAGGTAGGCCCGTCGCCATATCGGCCACATATTCCAATCCTGGGCATTGACAATTTTACAGAAAATCTTCCGTTTTTTATTAGACCTGACTTGGAAATTGAACCAAGGAACTCGTGCATCTCATACCGACTCCGGCGATGAGGCGATGTAGGTATATTTAGAACATGTTTTACATCAAGAGCCAATCTACAAAAAACTGCAACATTTATCAGAATGTTTGTTGAAGGCTACAAAAAGATGAGGTTGGATAACAAATATTTGTCCGGTGGTCTCATGTTAGCAATAAAATGTCTCGAAACCGAAACTTAATGAGCCTAATACGAGATAAAAGGCCAAAACATGTGTCACTCGTCTAATTACTAATCGGGCGTCTCATCTCGACTCACAAAAAAGGATCGACGACAAATTCTATTAGTTAGTATGTGATGTGTTATCTCCGCGCACGCGCCGTTGACGCGCTTAAGCGGCCACCATTAGCTCGACATCGGTTAAGCTAAGAATAAGTATCCAAGTTACAGATAAGCCACGGTTAATTAATTTACAACTTAAGTCATTTGAAATTACCTAGTAAATATTAAAATATAAATGATTGAGATGTGATATTGTATTTACTTGACTACTAAGCTAGTTTCACCTCCGTCTATCACTTCAGGGATAATTGACGTAATGTTATTTTTACTTAACTAGAGGTCTCGAGTTCGATTCCCGGCGACGATCAGGATTTTTATTAAGTCTGTATACCTTATTTTTTATCCGTGTATTATGTGTAGAATAGGCCAACTAATTTACACTTTAATAGTTCGAATTCTGCTAGTATTCCGGTTTGAAGGGTTCAGAGGAACCGGTTACCTGGTTAACATATTTTAGAAGTTGAATTTTTATAGCCTATAGCCTGGTTAGGGACTTTCCCGACAGATTAGTAAAGTTCCACGTGGTGCGCGGCCAACCAATTAAACTTACACACATGTAAAAAGATAAAAATTATAAACACAGTTGAAACGTGTTCTGTTGTAGATTCTAAGTATCTCCAGACTTTTTTTTTCTAATATCTCCCATGTACAGACTTTTGATACTCTTTATATAGATATAGATGACATTTCACTGGTGTAAATCATAACAACCTTCAATCCCTACTGATTACTAGAATTGGAGTTGCGTTCCTTATCAGCAATATTTAGGCATCAAAATAAAACCACGTCAATTGATCACGGGCCAATAAATTGACCTTCTAAAATTCAATTATAAATTTTAATTTGATACTTAGAAACTTTGTCTGGATTGAATGTCATAAATTTCGTATTAGATGGTAAAAATAAAAATCACTGTAGGTATATGTAATGATAAAACAAAACGAAAAAGAACATGAGCTGAGAATGCTCGTCGTGAATTCGTTGCATGCCACGGGCGGACACAGGCTAGGGTCAGATGTTTATCTTAAACGCCTGTGTCACCCACAGGAGACACTTTTTTGTAACATTATTATCGATGTGAAATTTTATCTCGAGATATTCTAAAGATAGCTTCTATATTTGGATGTTTATGTACAACTAGGAAGTTCACTAGGACATTTATATAGTCAAAATTTTTTTCAACTTTGATCATACATCAATCAATCGATCAATACATCACCACAATTAAAATAAAAAATCTACACGTCCGTTATCCCCGATGGGGTAGACAGAGGTGACACTAGTACACCCCAGCGGCGCTAGTGTGTACTAGTATACCTACGACTAGCCGATGATATTAAGGCCGTCATGTGACAGGTGGCAATCCTGTCGTCATATTAGGCACATATTCTAGTCCCAAGTAGAATTTTTATTGCAGAAAATCTGAAAAACCTCAGATTGAAGAACAGATTTTCAGAATAACTTCAATACCCGAGGTGAAAGGTAAGAATTAGCAGGTTCGATTCCCTTTAATACATTTTGTACTTGTTGGGTTAAATGAAAATATGGAATAAATGAATGTATATCATCACGCTCATTATTTTCAAAGAATTAGGCTGAGATGTAACTAGTGTACTGATATCTTAATATTACACCTACGACTTATGGCATGACTAGTGGTCTGTCGCTATATTGAGGAAATATTTGGGGCAAAGTAACTTTATGTCAGAGAAACTGAAAGACTTAATAAACTAATTTGCCCGAGGTAGAGGTTGGACAGGACCCCGTGAGACTATAAAACACCTGCTATAAAACACCACTAAACTAAGGAGACGCTCATATTTTTTTTAATATTCATTACTGCTTCAGTCGGCTGAATTCATTTACTTACGGATTTGCGTCATTACTATAATCAGAGGTAAATATAATTTATAGCTTTCGTCGTCAGTACTTGGTGAAATTCCATTGTTAGTACTATTTCGTAAAAATATATCATCACGCCTATTAATGGGTATGCAGAGGTGAAACTAGTACACACCAGTGGTGCCAGTGTGCACGGGCGCCTATTTCACTTTATATAATGTTTAAGAACCAACCGGTTTCGCTATTAAAAGCATCCGGTTACACTCCCTGTGCATGCTTTAAATACTTTATTGAAAAGGGGTCGTAACCGGTTGGTATATAAAAATTAAATAAACAACATGATACCAACTATGTTACGTGTCATTTCTATATTGTCCCTGAGGTCCAATAGTTAGACGTATGGGATAGAACGCTGAGGTCTCGAGTCGATATTTCGATTTCAGTTTCGAAAATTTTGATTGGATTGTCTAAGATTATTTTGTTTCTAATTTAGAAACATGCATTCCTCTTCATTTTCATCGCCTCTTAAGTCTTGGGTACTGGCGTCGGTCCACAAAACGCGGGCCAAGGTTCAATTCCCAGATCAGGAAAAAAGGTACATGATTTTAGGTTTTTTTTTAAAAAGAACTGCCCGGGAATGGATATGTGCCCCATATGGCGGCAGGCTTGCAACCTATCACATTATGGCACTTAATATCATCGGCTAGTCATGGGTATACTAGTACACACTAGCGCCACTGGTGTGTACTAATATCACCTCTGTCTACCCCTTCCGGGATAATGGGAGTCATGATATTTATTTATTTATTTATATTTTGTTACTTCTTAGCCTTGAGACCTAGACCTTTACCTCTGATAGCACCTTCAAATAGCACAGGTGTGAAGATAATTATGATTGTATGACAAATTCGTTTGTTACTAATTATTTATGTCCATGAATAAGACAGTATTTTATTAGCGAACAATTAATAATAAGGAAGAACCCATTTTAGATTGTTTATGTACTCGTATGTTAAACTGATTAAAATAAAGAGATTTGGCAAATCGCCTAGACGGAATTGCTTCGTTGTATTGAATTACCATTCACTAAGTGCGCTCCGTTGAGAAAACAAACCATTGGAAATAGCGCGAGAAACTCAATACACTCCCGCTTTACCGTCGGCTGCGTAAATGGCGTTAGGTGAGTTTATAGAAAAAACAATTTAGTTAACACTAAATTGTTTTTTCTAACGCGCATATCGAATTGCTCTCACTACTATTGCAGAAGATAGTGAAACTGCTCTTTTAATTAAAACGCAGATACCGATTTTTTGATTGAGGAAGGGTTTTGTGTTTTTATGTATGTAAGTATGTCCATTTCTTCAGCACAGCCCAAACGGCTAGACTGTTGACATATCAATTGTCGTTGAATTGTCATAATGTGGCGAAAAATTAAAAAAAGGGGGGTTTTCAGTTGGATTTTTTGTTCTCGTGTTTAAAAATTACTTGTTTTATAAATATACTAATTGATCTGACAGTGCCCGACAGTCGTAGTCGTGATTTTGTTTGGATCGAATCAGTGCTCACCTAACAAGGAATCTAGCGTAATTTTATGTGTTAATTTCAGTGCAGGCATATAAAATTAAAAATATTAACAAAGGCCAGTCTGATGCCCTTGACAACGTTGATTTAATATACGCTTTTGTCTCATTAAATACAGACCACACGACACAGATATATGAGCTAGCATAAACGTGACAATATATATGCACGTCCGACTGACTTCGTCCGCGTAAAAAATAGTATTTTTTGAAATCCTTTAGACCTCCTTTTTATTTTGTAAATTTCAACTTTCTTTAAAACTTCAGACATAAACTTGATAATAATAAAACAATTTTTAAGCACAGAACAAAAATCGACTTTCATAAAATGTGTTGGTATAATTAGCGGAGCAACCGTAACGTGTTACATTCATCGAAATATGTAAATAAAACCCTTTTTGAAGTCGGTTAATAAAGTTTGTATGGGACCACTTCCGAAACATGACGTATCTAACAGAAAAATAATTATCAAAATCGGCTTATTGACGGAGTGATCGAGTAATATACCTACACACAAAAAAAAATGCACATACATTCCATTTGAGATACACCTCATTTTCGCAGTCGGTTAAAGAGGCGTGGGGTTCTTGTTGATAAACCAAAATCCAGGAATCTCCGCGAGTAAGAGCGAAAGAACCGAGGACGTAATACAGCTCTAAGTAAATGATAGTTAAAGTTCAATGAAGACGGAGTCAAGAGTCGTCTGAAGTGAGTGACGAATTTTAAAGAACCAAAACAGATGTGAGTGAATCGTTTTGCGCTCGGTTCTCAGACTTGGCGAAAGCCGTAAGGGACCTAATAATAAAACGTGGAATTTCATTGGTTACAACTATGTTGTAATTTAGAACACCCATGTCTGTGTACAAAGGAATTGTATTATATTTCATTAGTGCAATATATGGCGAGTCTATCACCATTTCGACACATACTGTTCCTAGGAGATTAAATAACTTTTGTAACAAAGTGTATTTGTTAAATATTTCTGTTAAGTGTTTTTGTTATACAGGAATGACACACTTTTTTGAGGGCTTCAGGGGGTCATTAGTTGTGTCACCCATTCATCCTCATATCCAAACGGCCACGTTTTTATAATTAAATTACCGAAAAAAATGCTTTGAAATCAAAATGACTTACTTGTTTATTGGTGAAATAGCTCAAAATAAATTTTGTTAAAATTTTGTATTTAAAGATACTATTGAAAGTGATTTGTTCACTTTCATTGAAGAGATTAAGCAAAAAAAAAATTAAGCGAACTTATCTTTTTTTATTTATTATTTAGAGTTATTTATATCCGATATTTTTTGAGATGGGAACCGGATCCTCTTGATTTCAACCAAAATCAGGCATAAAAGGCATTAAGAAAACTAAGACAAAAATGTAGGCCAGAGGGCACAAAAGGGCACAGACAAAATGCAGATTCTTTCCCCGCATATTGAACATTTTGAAATACCATTGAAATAGATAACGACGTAGTTTGGAATATACAAACAAACTCACCTCAGTATTAGTTAGGATCGAATCAATAAAACTGAATTGGAATATTAATGGAAATTTGATACTGCCCACACCTGCTCCTTATATGAGTAACATATAAATTAATCGAAATGTTATAACGTACGAGGTTATACGCGCAGTGGAGTTCATAAACAACTATAAACTGTCCAAGCCCTGCTACAATGTGACAATAGAGTCTAGACCGAGTTATCTTCTATACTACATTAATATTTTTTTTGTACAAGTTGCTAAATCCATCCGTACTCGATCTCCGAGTGGTGATGGATTTAGCAATTTCGTTCAGAATTCTCTGTAAAAGGTTTTGGTTTTATTTTGTATTTTCTTCAAGTAGCACAGTGGTTAGGCAAATTGTGACGGAATAGACACACGAGGCCCTGGGTTCAAATTCAATGTCGAGCAAATTGGTTTACTGATTTGTTTCATTGTTCTGGAAACGTTAACTGTTCGAAACTGCCGAGCTCAATAGCGATGACCATCAAATGGATTTTTATTATCTTTTCGTATTATCAAGTAATAGGCGCTGAAGGGGTACTTTGAGAATAATTGGCCGTTGACATGTACCAATAGGTATATGAATAGATTTGTTATAATTGTCAATAATTGAAGGGTAGCAACTCCGCGTGTATGATGAGTATATCATTGGGTCTGGTCCTTATTTAAGCATTTTTATGCTACCTACACTAGGATTATGAAATTATTATAATTATAATATCGTTTTAGCAATAAAATGTTTGAATTAAATCAATAATATTATAATTAAATATTCTGGTGTGTAATATCTAGGTAAGGTTTATAATTAAGTACATATTTTTGTACATTTTTATGACATACTTTATTTTTTAGATTACACATTTGTTATTAATTGAAATTATTTATATTACAGTTCATTAAGCATCTCATTCTAATTTAAGGGGTTGAACTTTTTAAAAATACTAGAAATTATGACTTTTAGTATTATGTAGAATTGAATGCCTGGGTTGTGGCTTATTCATAAAACATTTGTGTTTTATACAGGAAAAATAAGTGCACAATTTATATAGCTGAAACATACATTGCTGAAAGAATATACAGTCCTTTAGTGTATCAATGTTGAGAGTTGGAGCAGCCAAGCCCTGAGTCGAGAACGGCTTCTAAATAAAAATAATAAATAGACCAAGACATAATTAATTGAGTACACAAACTTTAAACGTGTATTTGAACAAGTTTATATTGATGTGCTGAATATTCAAAGGCATCAAATTAGAACAGTAGTGTGTGCCAAGTGACCTAATCTCAGTAATTCAAATGATAATAAATTATCGTAGACGTTAAAAATTATCTCTATCAAATCTCTATTTTTTAATTCATATTAAAGTTATGAACGCTATAAGGCATCAAAGGGCCAATGAATATATTTTGAAGTTAAAATTGTATATTTTTAAGAAACATATATTAGGATATATTTATCTATATTTTTGAAGAAGTCTGCACTATGATATTTTTGTAACATTTTTCACGTGATTGTTGTATGATTATTTTACCTATAGATATGTACCTTGCCATGTAATTATATTAAATTCTCAGAACATGATTTATTGTAATGTTATCGTTGGATTTTATTCAATGTCCAAAAATTCCTTAGACTGTAGTGTATGTGGTATATATAAAAAGATTTTGTATGGTGTAAGTTGTCCAAAATAATGTCAGTTTGAAATCTTTATATATTTACTGTAAGACACTATTGATATAGGTTTTCTAAATCATCTCTTCATTCATCATTCAATTTCAATTTTTTTGATTTAAATTATTCAATCAATTTTCTTGGAAATCACACTGTTAAATAACAGCAAGAAACTCGTTGCATTGTGTTGCTAGATGATCTTATAAGAATACATTTGGTCAAGCATGAGAACATTCATTGTCCTACTAATTGTTGATAAGCGGAACAATCGCAACAGTAAGTAGCAATGTGTAAAGGTTGATATAATTTATTTTATTATAGACTCAAATAGCATGATAAAATGTATGTATGTAACTGTAATATGTAAATGCCCTTTTCCAAAACTCGAAATTATATTTTAATAATGACTACTAATTTTTAAGTCATATTTTTTAGACTTAAATTCTTTTCTTGTGTGGCAATTAAATGACTCCATAAAAAAGACTGTTCAAAGTTGTCAAAAATTTTTTTCCATTTTTTACAAATTTTCTATGAAAATTGTAAATTTCGATTATAGTTAACTATTTACATAATTAGGCATGCGAATATTACGCTATCCATACCATTTATATTTTTTTAAACTACGTTTATATAAAATAAAATTCATACATGCGTATTTAAATATTTTTATAGGTTTTACAGTGGATCTGAACAGGATTATTTTTTAAATATATTTTTTTAATGTAGGTGTACCTACATAAAAAACAATATATAAAAAAATCATGAAAATTCGTATCGGAACTCGTAATACTGATTAGGTCTTGTAAGCTAGGATACAATATAAGAAATTCCTGGAATAAAGTTCTCATAATATGAGTTAATAGGTTTATGGGGTTGAGTCTTATGAACATGAGTTGTGAAATGCAGAATACGCGATTGTATTCTAAAAGACAATGTGAATTTTTGGATATTTGAATGTGTCTCACCAATAAAGAAACACAAGTTGTTAAATCAAGGATAGTTTTGTAAAAAATAGACTAGAATTTATTTTAGATATTAAAGAATATTTTGTAGTGTGTGGTTTTTATTGAACATTTTTCTATTTTCGTAGACTGTAATTATTATGCTTGTTAATCTCTAAGGAGCTGAGTGCAAAATATTTATGGTATCCATTATTGTGTTATGTTAGTTGGTAAGTCTTTCAATAAATTAGGCATAGTTAGTAATTAAAGTATTGCAATAATTTTTTCGAAAAATTTCAAATATAATAATTTTTTCGAAAAATTGCAGTATATTAAATTAAAAAAAAATTGAAAGCCAGGAGCCCTACTCGCTGATCGAATACTGGATCTCATTAAGGATAACGTATGTAAATCACTCGATTACAGGTTTGTAACATATTCATGATAATCATCATCATTTCAGCTGACCGAAGTCCATTGCTGGATATAAGCCTCGCTGAAATATCGCCATACTTAGTAAACATTTGTACATATCGGGGTGCCTATAATCCCTTCTATAAGAGGACTCACCTTCTAGAGTGGGATTGACTAGGCGAAGTCCCGGTCTTTACAAGTGCCAATTTAATGCATCCATTCCTGGCCAGTGATATTAGGTACGTGCCATTAACATTAAAGACACTTAAAGGCATAGTCACGATTTAAACTGATGTCAATATTTCAAGTTAAATTGTGAGTATTCCGTTTAAATAAATAGTTTTGTAGATTTTCGCGAAGATTTTAGGTTTAAAATCATGCGTGTCATTAAATCGATCACAATCCATTAACATTTATATAAATAAAGCGGGGATTCGAAACTTAATTAGGAAGTGATAATCGGAGATCGAACCCGGGACCTCTTACGATATGGTTAACCACTAGACTACAGATGATGTCACACCTATAGACTAAAGACGTAAGAATATCCTAATCTAAGGTACCTAGTCTCTTATTCCTACTCCTAATATTTCAGTTTAATAGCGTTGCGGGTCCTAAAACAGCTCATTTTTTTTCCTGGGCACCCTGAGTTTATAGCTCAGTATCCTCACGAGGTTGCCGCTATTGATTATGGCGTATATGAGTTACAGCGGTAGGACCGAGTGGACCAATAAAAAAGGAGTCTTCCGTGGGTTTCGTAAAAGACAAGTACCTATTACTATCCAGAGGATGGGGAATCTTACTGCGGCTACTTTCTCCGTAGCATTCCGTGAAAATAACTTTGTCCTTTTTATCCCATACCAAATTATTTTAAATAGGTGATCACTTATATTATAACGTTTTCGAGAGACGACATTCAAAATTAGCCAGATTTTAATTTATGATAATCCAACTACGTTTGATTACTATAGTAATTGGTGACGTTGTACTAAAGACAGTGGGATATTTAATATTGAAGGTTATTCTGTCTTATGTGACTTATTAAAATAGCTTGACTGTAATAATAACATAACTTTTGCATTTATAATAATAGTAAGAAAGAGTTCACCAACGATTCAAAGTGTTAATTATTATTGTTCATTTAAATTGTTACTCTGCGCTACTCGAGATGGGTCTTTTAAAACAATGCGCGTAATGTGTTTACCATACACCATTAGACAAGTATCAAATGCATGCATGCATTAGCAGTCCGGAATTAGAACGTAGAAATCCGATGATGCGTGCGATACACATCTTAAATGCTAGAACATGCGCATTCTTATTAGAGAGGGCTGAAGTCAATTATTAGTGCGCAAAAAAAATTGTTGGCTAGCAGTAGGGCTGTTAATATTTTTTGAAATATCGGATTTTCAATAATACGATATTTAAAAAAATATCGATATTGGATATATCAAAAATAATTTCGATATATCAGTGTAGAAATTACGACAGTGTGTTGACCTTTTATCTTTTTTTAACTTCTCTAATTCTACCAATTATGGATTTGTTGTTATTTTTCACAGAGCCCTTGGACATGACTATGCTAGAGTAGTTTAGAGGTGAAATAAAGATATAGATACTCCTTATCACAGGATCCCATAAGATTTATGAAAATACTTAATCACGCAGTGGACTGTATGTTTCACCTATTGTATTATTATGATTGTATGGCCTAGTTATCACTACTTGACAACTCGGCTTAGTCGTCGGTTCGATCCCGACCTTAGAAAACCGGTTTTTATATTACTAGGATAGCGCACTGGCTTCGCCAGTGGTACATAATATAATGTTTATAGCCTATAGCTTTTCTCGCTAAATAACTATCCAATATAAAAATAATTATTTAAATTGGTCCTGTGGTTTCTGAGATTAGCGCGCTCAGCCAAAAAAACAAACAACTTTATATTATGAGTATAGATTTGAATGCAAACAAGAAGACAGGTCAGATGGTAAGAGATAACTGTCGCTTATACAGCAAAGATGTTTTTGGTGTATTGTCTTGTGTAAGTGAACCGGCTACTTTACTCTTAAAAATGTATCCACAGATATATCTTAGGAACACAATAAGAACAAATATGTTATTGCAACAAGAATAGAATAAAAATAATAGGACTTGAGATTCTTTCATTATCAGGATATATATTTGGACGCCACGTTGGTATAGCGGCACCGGTGTCGGTGTAAGAAGCACGAGGTTCTGGGATCGTATCCCAGGTCAGGCGAAAAAATGTTATAATGAGTTTTTTCAGACTTTCTGATTTAATTTACTACCCGACTGGAATATGTGCCCGGTATGGCGACAGGTTTGCCACCTGTTACATGATAGGACTTAATATAATCGGCTAGTCGCGGGTGTACTAGTACACACTAACGTCGCTGGTGTGTACTAGTGTCACCTCCGTCTACCCCTACGGGGACATTGACGTGATATTTATTCATTTACTAGCTGTCGCCCGCGACAACGTCCGCGTGAAAAACAGAAACAAAGTTATCCCATGGGATTTGTAAATTTCTCCGGGATAAAACTAGTTCCAAACTGTAGTCTATCTGTATACCTAATTTCATCCAGATCCATCCAGTAGTTTTGGCGTGATTGAACAACAAACAAACATACATACTTTCACATTTATAAATAGTAGTAATATTTTTTTTTTTTATCAGGATAGAGATTCCCCGTGTTGGTCCGGGCTACGTGTGTACAATAGGCCAACTGCCTTCTCACCAGGCAGCTCGTAAAAGGCCAGCGAAGGTTTTTCAAGTCATAACATCGTGACTACTAGGTGGTAGAGTTCTGCGATGACTCGCCCGGATTGGTACCACCGCCTTACTTATTCCTGCC